>OMKQ01094856.1:0-11877 GCA_900302335.1 Phycis phycis
GCCCAGGGCCACCAAGGGCCTCTTTGTGTAGGTTATCACCTAGTGGTGAGTGATGCTGCCTTATCCCCCTACACACACAGCAATACACACTTATGCACTCACACACACATGCACAAGTTAATAGACACACAGACACACACGACACACACACACACACACACAGTAATACACACACCGTAATGAACACACACACATACTAGCACACACACACACTGTCTTAAATACTCACCCACAGACATACTAATTCACATGCATACTCATGTGCATATAAACACACACACACTCTTCCACGCACCAACATACACAACACATCTCTCTCTGTCAGATAAAGATGGAGCAAGTGTGTGGCTGTGTTTAAGAGCAAGGACAACCATTGGCTTGTGGTAGTGATGTCATCCATTCTCACCCAAGCCCCTAACACTTGCTTCGGTGAACATTCCGTCAACCATACTGTGCCAGTGGTGTTTTGAGCATGCGCACTTTCAGCATCGACTAGCTCACATGCACCATCTTGTAATAAAGGGGGCATTTTAGCAGACGCTTTTGTCCAAAGCGACTTACAATCAGTACGTTTGTGGGGTTTAACATGTGGACAGTTGGAGGAGGGGGATCAAGGGGATCAAACCGCCGACCCTATGGTTAGTGGATGACCCGCTCTGTCCACCCGCTCTACCCACTGAGCTACTGCCGCTGTTGTAATACAGGTATAAGTAATACATTCAGGGACCCGATAACTCTGATGCTCCATTCAAACATGCTACTTGCATTGCCAGCAGCATCCCGTAAATTATTTTACTTGTCCTCCCTAGGCAGCGTGATGAAATCTTTCTTTTTACATTTTAAACAATCAATCAATCTATGTACAAAGAAGGCAGTCATCATTTATGAGAATAAACAAACGAAAGGCTGAGTTGAGGCTAGCATTCGCCAGCAGGCATTGAAGCATGGCGATTCTTTTATTTGGGCGGTACCATCATACAAGCCTTCCATTCCATTTCTATGCCCTCCCTTCTGCATCTGGTGACCATGGTAATGACAGCTGAAGGCCAGGTGCTCAGGACAACTGGAACTGCTTGAAATGTAGTGCTGTGTGTGTTTGTTTCTGTGTGCTTGTGGGTGTTCATGTGTGCGTGTGTACACATACACACACAAACACACACATATAACACAAACACACACACAGACACATACCCATGCACACGCAAAGACACACAACAGACACACCCTTCATTATTTTGACTGCTGTTGTTGTTTCATCATATAAAACAGGAGCTGGCAGGCTAAGAAAGCGTCTATTTATATTTTATGTTGTGTTTAGCTTAGCTAGCGTGACAGTTAAGCAAACTACATCAGCGGATGGAACCCAGATTGTTTGGCAACAGGCTAACCAACATCAGGATAGCATCTTAGCTCTCAACACAGCTCAACGCAGCCTCTCTTGCTCTCACTCTCTTCCTCTCTCTATCCCTCCCTCTCTCCTCTAATATGGTGTAATCATTACCCCATATCATTAGTGCCAATCTGTGGCTCCTGGCTGCGTTGTGGGCAGGCCCAGCGTTTGTTGTCAGTTTTTTTTATTGGTTCCCGGGAGGAAGCATTGTTTTTTGACAGTAACCCTGGCACGCCATTAACAGCTTTCAATCAAAACAGCTGCTCTCTCTCTCTCTCTCTCTCTCTCTCTCTCTCTCTCTCTCTCACACACACACACACACACACACACACACACACACACACACACACACACACACACTCAAAGAACCGTTTTGACCATCCCTCTCTTTTTCTCACTCAGGCAGGTTGCGTGCTGTGATATAGTCTCTTTCAATCCACAAGGGTGTCTCTGTCCAAAATTGCTGGACTACACTGCCCCCTGTGGGACAGAGCCTGTGTGCACAGAATAACCACATGGGGAGACAGATATAGGATGGAGGATAGATTTGTCTAGTAAACACAGACATGGTTACTTTAGTCGAATGGGATTTACCTTATATCAGTAACTAAAGGATGTAAGATGATGACGCAAGTCACTGAATGGCACAACAGCTAAATTAGCATCAGGCTTAAAAGTTTAAAAGAGCTAGTTTGGTAGCTAATACTTATACTAGCAATGTTTAACCTAGCAATTGGAATGCTTGAAACTTGTTCTGGCGACTTGCGTACTGTATTAACAGCAATGAAATGTTTCACCTTCTTCTGACAAATGTACTTGTAAGTCACTTTGGATAAAAGCGTCTGCTAAATGCCCTCAATGTAAATGTAAATGTAGCTAGTACCTGCAATGTAGCGTAGTGCTTAGAAAGTGTAGCGATATACAGGGCTGCCTAACAACTAGTAGTTATATCTGCCAAGTTGTATTAAAGCATCTCCATCAATAGTGGGTTACCAAACCAGCAGAACTGTAGCTATATACTGATGGCATATGTTCTGTCAAATTAAAATTAAATTAGAAAAAAGTAATTAATTCAAACAGCAATTGTCATTATCTGTTTGAATTCAAAGCAGATTAGTTATTTTTAGCGTGGGCCTCAAAACACTACAAAGGTACAAATCTGCTACTTTTACAAAGGCTTTGTTTTTTTACTTTTTTTTCATATAAACTCATTGTTCTCTCGAAAAGCCAACACAAAGTCTGCTCTTTGTTTGAGAGAACGTTATGCTGATTTGAGTTGGATGTATAATAAGTAAAAGTCTACATTGTTGTTTTACATGCTTTGTTAACAAATGCATGAGACGAATGTTTTCATTTCCTGTTTTCAAGAAACTGCAGTCCATTCAGTTTTTTTTCTTTTTTCCTCTTTCTCAGTATCCCTGATCTGCTGCTGCACTCTGCCTTACCGTGCACTGTCCTTCTCATGCACTGTCCTACCGTGCACTGTCCTTCTCATGCACTGTCCCTCATGTGCACTGTCCTACTGTGCACTGTCCTTCTCATGCACTCTCCTTAATATGCCCTCTCCTGAACATGCACACTTCTTAATGCACTCTCCTAAAGGTACTGTCCTTCATGTGCACTCTCCCTCACATGCACTCGCAGTAATATGCACATTTCTTAATGCACTCTCCTAAACACACACTGTACTTCACATGCGCTCACTCTCACATGCACTCACCTTACTGTGCACTCTCCTTACCCCACACTGTCCTTCACATGCACTCACTCTCACATGCACTCTCCTTACTGTGCACTCTGATTTCTAATTGACGTTGGATAATTACAATTTATATTTTGTTATATAAATTACATTTATATACCAATGTAACTAGTCTTTTTGTCTCTTGGATTTGATGGTTTTCCATTTTCTGCTTAAGGAACTATTTTCATCATTGTATTGTAGTAAAGGAGAGATACGGTGATATTGATAATGTTGAAACATTATTGTAGCATGATTGAGTAGTGGCTATTGTGTTAGATGCCCAGCCAAATGGTACCTAACCCTAACCCATTCTCCATGTCTACCTGTAAGCCTGTATGCCTCCACCCGGATCCTGGTCCCCTCTACACCCTGGTCCCGACTACATCCTAATCAACCCCAGTCCCTACTATACCCTAGCAGACCCTAGTAGACCCTGCTCCCTTCTAGAACCTGCTAGACCCTTGTCCCTGCTAAACCCTACTAGACCCCTGGTTCCTACTGCACCCTACTAGAACCTGGTCCCTAATAGACCCTACTAGACCCAGGTAGACCATACTAAACCCTACAGATCCTGGTCTGTACTATACCCTAGATCATAGCTAGAGTGGTACCATAGTTTGGGAACCATCCCTTCCCCATGTCATGAGATCCATTCCATGGGATGGCGGTAAGTTCAGTTCACAGGATTTAAAACTTCAAGTTCTGTGTGTTGAGTCTAAAGAGGACTCAACACATGGAACAGATTAAAAATGGCTGTGACTCACTGTGACTCATCCACAAATTCATCATGACTCATTATTTTCCAACATTAACACTCATTTTTATTTATCTTCTCTCCAAACCATTGGAGAGCCAACCAAGCCATTCCACATATCGTCTTCATAAGGGACAACCTACAGAAACAGTCTTACATTTGACAAGAACTTACCAACATTCCATGGATGACAGTTAACATCAAACTGCTGTACAGCCAATCCGGTCGTGGCAGACATGAGCTATAGCATATCCCTGAGAGGTGTTTAGTCCACACAGCCAATAAAGGCAGAGGAAGTAATTATTCTTGTCTTGTCATTTAGGTTCAAGCAGTTTCAGGAACATTACGGGAGCGTTCTGAGTTGAACAGCTGGGCTGCTTTCAGCCAGCACCCCATCACTTGAAACCTTGCTTATTATGGGGTGTCGTGTAGCACCTAGTCTCTCTCTCAAACACACATGCACACAGGCTTTAACCAAAGGATACATGGGTGTGTCCTACATAGGAAGTGATCTGGAGTATGTTTGACTTTCCCCATAAAGCAAGTATGAAGGTTGTGATCAGCCTACATTAACAACCACCGACGCCACCTTTAATGGTGCTAACTCACTAAGTATCTTGCTAAACAAATTCACTAAACTCATTGTAACTGTACTAACCGACTACATATGAATATATAGCTATTGCGTGTTTAAAGCCGGCATCATAGCTGCAGTGTGGCTTTTCTTTGTTCCTTAGTTAATGTATGCTCCTGTAGGTTATGCAGAAATATACACACAGTCTCCTGATCACCACCTGGTGGTTTCCTGTACCTCACACCACCCCCATAGGTCGTCAGGGGGCAGCGCCACCTGTCCAGGCAAGGAGACCTGCATGGACACAGTCTGTGGAGCTGGGGATCCGACCCGGCAACCAAAAGGTCCCCAAAAGGTCCTCTCTTAGGCAGGAAACAGATGGTTCACTTCCTGTTTGCTCACAGAGCAGTTTAGCCCCAGCCTACAGAATGGACAGAAAGGAATTATGGGAGATTAAGTCAAATGCAGATGATTGTTTACCACTGAGAGGCAGAATTCCTGAGTTTTTAATGAGATACCATTGAATTCAAATACATTATAAACTCCAAATGTTATGATGCCATATCCTTGCAACCTGTCCAGCTGTTAGAAGCCATCCCATAGCAATCAGTTTGGCTGTTAGAAGCCATCGCCTCGCGAATGTTCCTGATGTTAGAAGCCATCCTCAAGCAACCAGCACAGATGTTAGAAGCCATCTCCTAGCAACTATCCCAGATGTTTGAAGCCATTACCTAGCTACGGTCACTTGCATGTACGTGTGTAGCTATATCACATCTGTTATGTTTTTCTTTGAAATAGTGACTGAAATTAATCTGCAAGATCACTTCAGTATGAATACAAATTAACATGTATTTTTGTAGGTGTATACCTCTGTGTCTATGTGTTTGAGTAGATCTATATGGCATATATGGCGGCATATCACTGCCAAACACACACATCCATAAGATAATCTTTATTAAGCCCAGACAGGAATGGACAGTAAATAAAAAATAAGTACTACAGAACTACAGAAATATTACAAATATATACAAGATAGGAGGAACCCAGAATGTAACTCCAAACATTATTGATGGAGTTAAAAGTAATGTGAGGTCCTAGGTAGGAGACTAGTTGTGTCAGTAAGTTTGGAGTGTTCGTGGTTCGACTGGTTGGGTCTCGACTCTCTCACCTGGTGAGTGAGGCCTGCAGCCTCTCTAGCATCCCAGCACAGGTGAACTCCCTTGGGGAGAACGGCTTTACCTGAAGACACACACACACACACACACACACGCATTACTCAGGGTTTTTTTTTCACATGCATGGTTGTGTTTGTGCGATGTGCAGCAATGTACCTGTGTGAGTTTAATGTCCCTGTAGCATCCACAGTCCAAACATATGGCTTTCCCACAAAGTGTTCAGCATAAGGGTGCTGGGAGGAGACCTGGGGGGGAGACAGAAAGAGAGGAGGGAGAGGGTGGGGAGGAGCAAGGAGAGATAGCAAGGAGAGAGAGAAAGAGACATAGAGGCAGAGGGATGGAATGAAGGATGGAGTGCAAGAGAGTGGGAGTGAGAAAGAGACTAAGAGTTTTAGTTTTACTGTAAGGACTAGAACATATATGCTCCTTCCATGCTATATTTAAATAGTCAAACAAAGCACTTTGTTTTTAAACAAAAATGTATTAAAGAAAAACTGTGTGCAATCTACGACTACACACAGTCGTAGATTAGCACCCCATAATTATAACTTGGCTGCCCAATGTCTGCCAAGTTACCTCCCTGGTGGTGGGCTTTCCCTGGTAGAAGGGGCTGGAGTGTGAGGAGTGAGGAGGCGTCAGGCTGGGCTGCAGGAACACACAAATCAGAGACAGGGCCTCTAGAGGGGCCGGACCCTCATAGGGAAAGCCCAGACCCACAAACACCTGGAAGAACAACTAATTATAATGTATATTATAAACACCTGCCATAGGGTTACTGTACATATTCTGTGTATTTTTTTATGCATATTTAAAGAAATAAATATGCATTCTATATTATTCTTATTAGTGTCCTGTACTTCCTGCTGTCAAACTCTCATTTCTTTTCAGTTTTTTTGTAGTGTGTTTGTGAAACCGTGGCTGTGTGCAGCAGCAGGTGGAAGTGGTCCTGGGCCAGCAGGCCGTGGTTGGTGACAGGGGGGGGGAGGGGAGCAGACCTTCCGGGAGGCGGGTAGACTGTAGCGTGGACCTCCATCTCACTGTTGAGGGCTTGGATGTAGTCAGCCTTGCCCTGGTACCCACAAGGACATAGATGTTAGAATACACACACACACAGCAAATACAGATACACTGTCATAAACATCACACATACTGGGATACACTGGGATACACACACAGACAAACATAAACACACGCACATAAAGGTAAAGACGCTGTTATTCTTGAATGAATTGGCTTGAATTATTAACAGTCCACTCTTTATATATTCAATATTGACTAGCAACAGGAACCCAATCTGTCCATAACAAGTAGGGGTTAGTGAATACAGAGACAGGTCATTAAGGAGCAGGTAGCGGTTAGACAGTGAATACAGAGACAAGTCATTAAGGAGCAGGTAGGGGTAAGACAGTGAATAAAAAAGAATTTGAAGGGTTAAAGGTCTCATATACTGTATATGTTCTGCCTAATGATTCACAGCCATAGAAAACTACTACTACGATGTGTCAGATGTGTGAGTAAGCAGATGCATTTTCTGAAGAAGGTTCTGACCTAAACATGGGGCCACAGGCCAAAGAAAAGGTAGGGGACCTTGAACCTTTCAGCTTGGAATTGAACACCCAAACCAACCCCTATCCATGCAGTGACCTACATCGTCTCCCCTCAGAAATTCTTTCCTTTATTTCTTGGGAAACATTCTACTAAGTGGAAACACTGCAGCCTAACTTAACACGAACACCAGAAACACACCCAAACACACACACACACACCCCTCTTCCTGACAGATGGTTTGTCCCAGTGGACAGATGAAGAGGAGGAGGAGGAAGAGAAACATCAGAAGGGGAACAGGAAGGATGAGCGAGTGGAATGCCTGAACATTTCCATTTTCCACCGGCACCCGGCCCCCCGATTCTGGGAAAGTGACTGAGACAGAGAACAAAAACGAGAGCCAACCTCGTTAAGGTTGTGGGGCGATCGTTAGGGCCTTGGGGTGGGGGTGGAGGGAGTCTGTTTGGGAAAGTGTGTGTGTTTTGATGTCCTCCACCCTGTGTGACTGAGAAGACAGGGAGGAGGTGTGGAAGAAAAGTATTTATTTAAGAGGCCCAGGAATGTTTCTCTCACCCCTCTCTTTGTTTGATTTAGGTCCCTCTGATTTTCAATTTCAAAATACAGCACGCACGCGGGGGCAGACAGACACACACAAAACTATGTACTTACGAAACATGGTCATGTACTGCAGTGGTTGGAGCCCCCAGCTACCCCATAATGTTCTGTAACCATGGCTACGGGCTTAGTTGTTGAACGCTGGTTCTGTTGCAAATGAGTCCAGGATTCTAAACCGGCATCTATAACAGTGAGAACAGTGAAACAAAAACATTGGGTTTGTTCGGAGAAAAGGCTGAAATATGTGTTTACAGACAGGAAACAGATGTGTTTAGTGTTAGTTACTAGTGGCGGAATGTACTAGTACTGCTAGTAAGAGGTAGAAGAGTTAGTGGTAGAACGTACTAGTGCTGCTAGTTAGTGGTAGAAAAGGTAGTGGTAGAATGCACTAATACTGCTAGTTAGTAGTAGAAGATGTTTTAGTGGTAGAATGTACTGGTACCGCTAGTTAGTGGTAGAATGTACTAGTATTGCGAGTTAGTGGTAGAAGGGGAGTGGTTGAATGTACTGGTACTGGTAGTTAGTGGGAGAAGAGCGAGTGGTAGAATGTACTAGTACTGCTAGTTACTGGTAGAAGGGGGAGTGGTTGAATATACTGGTACTGCTAGTTACTGGTAGTGCTGAAATGTCAGGCCCATGGCTCCCTGCAGGTGGGCAAGGCCATGGCAGTCAGTGTAGATGAGGTCAAGCGGTAAAGGTTGCTGGATTGGACAGCTTCCTCTTACCGGGGCAGCACCTATCAAACTGGACCAATCACAATGCATGAATTAGCACACACAGACAGGCAGGTAGTGTGCAAGTATGTCTCCGTCCTAAGTGGGCTCCAATCATCTGAAGACATTAGAGGACGCTAGGCAGGGATATTAGGAACAGCCAATAGAAGACGGCAAAAGGGAAGAGGAAGAGGAAGAGAAGAAGCCAATCAGAGATGACGGAAGGAGGGGCTTCTAGGAGGGGATCGAGGTAGCTGTGTATCTGTGCAGGTGGTCTTGGGAGGTGCTGAGGGTCAGGTTGTGTCCCAGGATGGTCAGACAGGCGCTGAGGTAAGCCCACTGGACCAGCTCCCCCAGTGGAGCGCCTTTCTCCATTGTAGAGCCAAACTGCTGTACTGCCGAGCCTGCTAGGACGCCCAGGTACAGCAGCACCTTCCGGGAGGGAGGGGGGAGGGAGGGAGGAAGACTCTTCAATCAGTAGACTCAGTAGACTCTTCAAGTAATATTTCACTTTTCACTTTTCTTGGTTACTTTTATCATAAACATTTCTAGCTTCTTCAACCAGTACCTATTCTTACCAGCTCTTCTACCACAAGTTTTTATCAGTAGCCCATCTACCGGTAAGAATTCTATCAGTAACAATTTCAACAGTGCTCTTTGACCAGTAACTATTCCAGCAGTAGCCTCTACCAGTAAATATACTCGCAGTAATTATTCTAGTTGCTTCTCCTAGTGCCTCTGCTTCTGCAGGAATAATTCTACCAGTAGCTGTTCTATAGGTAACGCATATCATTGAATCTTTAGCAGTAGCTTCTACAAATTTTATTTTCATTAATTTATTTATAGTTATATTTATTTATATTCTCTTCCAACTGATTCTTCTACAACTTACTCTTCCAGTTGTAGCTCTTTAGCCAGTAACTGTTTCCACTCTTTAATGATTTAATGAATTCAAGTCTTTAATGAATCCATCCATCCAGTCATTTTCCTTGTTTCAAAACACACACCTTACCTTGACCTAAACAGCAACTTGTACCTTCATCTGAGGTGAGGAGGCGTTCCTGCTGCTCCGTTTCATCATCAGACCAGCTTGGATCCACTCCCAGGAACCACTCCCATATCTGCTCTCCCCTTGAGTGGACAAACCCCAGGGCAGGACCCCTGCTGACCTCCTCATACAGTCAGCTCAGGGTCATCCTGACTTTTGCCTGAGGAGAAAGAGAAACAAAAAAAAATGACCACCGTAGCAGTTTTCTTGATTACAACTGCGCTAGCATAAGATCACTTTTATCTTTTCATCTTAGAAACTTAAAACTGGAGCCCTGAAAAACATGTTCAGGATGAAATATGGGGTGTAGGAAAATATGGAATATGCATGATGGGGGATGCAATATGGGGGTATATGCCAGTGTACGAAAGTCGAAAAAGTGTAAAACGCTACGTGAACTCAGCGGAGAGTGAGGAGACGCCTCTCGCCAACTGGCTGGATGGTTGAAATCCTTTTTCATCTGGGCAATGAAGACGTTGAGGCTGAAGCACCCTTGGTCTGCTGCTCCCATACAGTGGTTGCCCAGGCTAATGCGCTTCCAGTAAGCAGTGAGATCAGGAAAGCAATCCAGGACCTTTCAGTAGGGAAGAAGATTTTTGAGGTTTGAGCTCGAAGACCAGTGAGCACTGAGTAACAAAGCCCCAGCACCTTCCTGGATGAAGGTGCTGGGGATTGTCGTGTCTCTTTTGTGGCACTAGGCATAGCAGGGGTGCAAATGCCACTGGACCCGCAAGAACCGGACACACAGAACATGCACAGCTAAGTTTAAGTTTTATTAATTGATCAAGCAATTGATCAGACAGTTAGGTTGAGAACAACCAAGTGTACAATCAATTAAATTCAAGTACTTTTAATTTGCTCTTTATTTGTATTTATTTATAACGCTCGTTTCAGTGTTGAAAGAAAGAAAGACTCATGTTTGTTTCAAACAGATAGAAGTCCTTCTATGTGTCCTTCCCACTTGTATCCTATTCAGATGAAGATTAAGATTCAGCTTCAAACTTCAGCTTCAAACTTATTTTATGATAGTGTCCTGTACCTCTGCTGTGACTGTCCCATCTGGGATGAATAAGTACATTATACCTTATCCTATATATTATCTTATGTAATTTTCTCCTTTCTCAATCCCCAATGTTGAGTTGTCCATGAGCAAGACACCTTAACCCTAACCGCTCCCAACGAGCTGGCTGTTCCCTAGCATGGTTGATACCGCTGTCTGTTAATGAATATGTGTATGAACAGGTGAATTTAAAAGCATGTTGAGTTAAATATAAATGTAGTCCAGAGGACTGTTCCACACCCATAGAGCCAACATACAGTTTGTGCATGTATATACATAGTGTATGTTCATACACCATATAACATACAACAGTATGTACGTTCCCCACGTCCTCACCTCCACCTTCTCTGAGCAGGCCGGGTATCTAGGGTCAAGGGCCACTCTGTAGGACTCCCACAGGCCTCCGAGTTGAGAGGAACAGTCGCTTCGGAAGCGAGCCCTACAGCTGCCACGCCTTGTTGGGTAGGCTCTAGGCTGGCTAACAAAGAAGACATTGTGGTTCTGAGAGAGAGAGAGAGAGAGAAAGTGGTGGTGTGTGGAATGTTGGGTAACAGATGTGATGTCAGTCAGTTAAACTAGGGGCACACACTCACACCTCTAAACACATTTTAACACACACTAATTCTTAGTGCACGCATATTCTTGCACAGCTGCACTCTTTAAAACAATAAACATCTTTCTAATTCTGATTCTGACACACATTCATACAAAAATGTAAAGTATGCATGATTGCAATAACCTGCACACACACTTGAGCTACTTGAAATCTCTTTTACAGCTTAGCTGTCTGCTAAAATACACAAATGCTCACCTGTGTCAAAAAATATAATGAATGGGAGAGAGAGTGTGTGTATGTGTGTGTGTGTTTGTGAGTCGGGAGCAAAAGTTAGGCTGTTGAAAAGGGTAAACGTAAATGTTTTATGGGACTGATGTAATGTATAGGGTGTGTGTGTGTATGTGTGTATGTGTGTGTGTGTGTGTGTGTGTGTGTTGTGTGTATGCATGCATGTGTGTATATGTTACTGTGTGGCTTGTGCTTCACTTCATTCAGAGATATTGATTTAAGTGTGCACTCATTAACAGGCTCATACAACCCACCCACACCCGCAGGTTTGTGCACCTGTGGGTGTGGGTGGGTGTGGTTGGGGTGGATGGGTCTATGTTCTCTAAACACCTCTCAGTGTTCTTCAGACATTGGCAGGCTCTGTAGTCCCTGTTAAACTGCTGGACTTCCTGGACAACATCTCCCAGAAACCTCT
>OMKQ01094857.1:0-19178 GCA_900302335.1 Phycis phycis
GGTTCAGTTAGTCCGTGGATATGGTGACCTAATCCCAATGTCATGCCAATGAATTATTATATGGTGACCTAATCATATCGTAATGCCAATAAATCATTACAGGGAAAACTGCGTGTCTTGAGGATTTCCGATCGTACAATGACAACATTTGGCCTCTTGTTGAATAGTCTCCATCCACAGCCTTATCTGTTTGCTTTCAAAATATAGAGAAAAGGAAAATGTTGTATGATGTAAAAGCTGTGTTGGAAAGAAACAGTCCTACAGGTCTTTGTTTGGGGTTTCTCCAAGGCCTTCAGAGTGAGGTAGCTCAATCCAGTGTTCCACGAACACTCAATGCGGCTACGCTCCAGGGTAGCAGGTGCTGTGTTTAGCTCCAGGGAGCACTCTGACCCTGTACAAAGCCAGGCCGCTTGCTGGTTTTTAGACTCTGCCAAAACAACAGATATTCCCTGCAAAGCTGATGTCAGAGGAACACCTAGGTAGCCTAAACACACAGATTAAAGCTTCCAACAGCCAGCTCCATGTCCAGGGACCTGCTTCGTGAAGCACGGGTTCAGGAAAGTCAACATTTTTACCTGAAGTAAGGTGTCGTCTTGAGGTCAGGATATCCCGTCTGAGTTGAGAATTTGCGGTTCATTCTACTTCAATTTGGAAGTTTGAGTTCAGTGGCACTTTGATAGATGGACACCAGAAGGTGTGCTGAAACTCAGGCAAACGCACATGGAAAATGTGACCCAGGTATTTTGGACCCTTATTCCAACAGAAGTGAGACATTTTAATAACATGCTGAGTAAGAGCCTTGTCTGAGATGTAACATACTTTGTTTTGCCATCATCCAAATCAATGAGGCCTCATAGAAGTCATTTCTGCGTGAGTGTGCAAGGTTAAGTCCGCCATGTACCAGATTAGTGTCAGCGGGCACAAGTTGTCCCGGCATCTCAAAAAGAATTTCCTCCGATCGTTTTGCACGTCTCACAAATCAGACTAAAGATTAACAACTCAAGTCTGACGGTAGATGAGCTCCAATCTGGGTGAACAGGGTGTTTCGCATTCTGTCGCGTCAACTGTATTTCGACCAATCACGTTGCTGGGGGGAGGGGGGGTATCTGCAGACGTGTGATACATGGAATGGGCCTTTACTGGAAACAACCTGGCCGGCAGAATGACAACAAGTGTGATATGGCTGAAACTGTAGCTCGGGTCGAGGAGTGATGAATAAAACCAGCTAAGGCATCGTCTTCCCACTGTCGGCATGGCCCCTCGGCCCCTCCCATCCTTGCACCTGGTGTGTGTGAGGGTGACGGCTACGCCTTGCGCTGTCCAGGACAGCGGTGACAGGGTTAACAGAGGGCACTGTTCCCCTGTCAGCCTGCAGTAATTCATGAAGCAGAGAGTAGCATCAACACCAGCAGTACCAGCCATACCTCTACCCCATCCGCAGCAAATGCTGCATGTCTCTCCCACACAGGCTGTGAAGAAGAATGCTACAAGTTGAGTCGATCCAAAGACCAAACGCTTCATTGTTCTCTCCACACACACACACACACGCACGCACAATGCAGGTGTAGAGTACTTGGTGAGGATGAGCACTAGACTGAGGCTCTCGAAGGGTCCCTCCGCATGCGTTATCATGGCGTCCTCCGCCTCGCCTCTCCCCCTCTATAAAGCTGTCACCTCAGCAACTTGCAGCAGCTGCAGCAATGGTCTTATGAAATATAGAAAGACTTGGTGGAGTCGGCCTCTCAGCTCAAACGTGAGTCAGATCCCTTAATAAGGAAAGGGGTGTTAGCA
Source organism: Phycis phycis (assembly GCA_900302335.1). Lineage (NCBI taxonomy): Eukaryota > Metazoa > Chordata > Actinopteri > Gadiformes > Phycidae > Phycis > Phycis phycis. The sequence continues at coordinate 1,792 of OMKQ01094857.1, forward strand.
GGAACAAGCCGATCCTCTATTCCCATCAGCACTTTGGATCACAGCCCCCTAGGCCCCTTACCGCCATTACCACTTTTAAAAGAAAACACAACTATTATCTAGCAGATTTAATATCACTTGATTGACATAGTGCGGTGGATCTTTGATTCACTACTTTTAGAATGTAGTCATTATTAGAAAGTCATTATGGAAGTTGGTGTCGACTTTTGGGAAATCCATATACGCCTACACAATGTAGATCTCCTGTAAAGTAGGAGAACTTTTAACCAGTCGCTTGGAAAGACAACGCCAGTTGTCATTCACGTCCAACCTCTATAGGTTGCCATGAAACACACTAGTTAATTCCACTGCATTTGCATTAATGGGGAAAGAAAAATTCTAAGACAAATTGCGCAATTGAGCCTACATACATGTGAATTTTTTTATGCATTGTTTCGTACAAATGTAAGAAAACCTTGAGATATAAGAGACCGGTTTTGGGAGGTGTCCCAACAAGCAAGCGAGCAGCAGGTAGACTGCAGCAACCGAGAGGGTTTAAAGCAAATAGTGACCGATCTGTCGTGAAATCCTGGCTGTTAAATCAAGACATGCGTCGCGTTGCACGGCAATAACACGTGTATGAACAACGAACCGGCTATAAACATCCGTCTTCAGATCCGTATATCCAACAACCGGAATATCAACCTCGTAACATGGATAACAGTTGTTTAGACTGACGACAAGGGCTGAATAAACTGCGCTGTGCACGATGCGGTCCGACACTGCAAGATCACCGCACCATTGAGTCCAACGGAGAAGGTGACAGCCATGAATCCAACAGCCTGGAGAGGCTGGTGCCTGGACGGATAATTAAGAAAAACATAGAAAAGGACAACACAACATTGTGTATTCTCCAGGTGGCATTTCTGTCAAGTGGATCGTTTCTGCAAGGTTCCCATGGTTTACCATTACATAAACACACCCGGAACCCAAGCATATTATCCCCATGTTTTTTTGTCGTCCGCCGCACTAAAACAAATATCTAAACAGACGACTCACCGCTTGTGATGGATTGCAGAGCCAAGGTCCCCTAGATCCGCGAAATCCTCTTCAAGTTGTACATCAACGTGTGAAGGTTTCTCGTCCTGTGACGCTGGCATGGGTTGAAAACACAGCGGTGGTGGATAAGTCGCATGTACTGCAGTGCACAGACTGTGTGAGCTCTGCTGGCCACACATGCTCTCGCGTTGTTGCGCGCCGTGAGCGCGGAACGTGGAAGGAGACCGCGTGTTCCTCATTGGCCCATGAGGCCACAAGGTACCCGCCCACTTTCTGGTTGCCTTCCTGGCTCCGGAAGTAGTCTCGTTATTCGTTCCTTATTTGCATCTTTTCTTTTTTTTTACGGATATTTAAAGGACATCGAATCAAGCATTTCAGTCAAGTTAGTATTGTGGTTAAATTATATGGCGATACTATATTAACTGATACAATATAAATAGAATATGCGTGGTGTGTGTGTGCGTGTGTGTATGCGTGTGTGTGCGTGTGTGTGCGTGCGTGTGTGCGTGTGCGCGTGTGTGCGTGTGTGTGTGTGTGTGTGTGCGTGTGTGTGTGTGTGTGTGTTTGACGAGGCAAAATGGAAATGAAAATGGAAGAAAATAGTATGCCTAATAATCGTGGGAACCAGAGACAAGTTGTAATGACTAACCTATAACCTACCAATTAATAAAAGAAAAACAAGCCTATCCTGTTTTTTGTCAATTGAAGGTGGGTATTTCATATACATTCATTGGTAACACTTTACAATAAGGGTACATGAATTGACCATTAATTAACATTAGTTAATACAGTAATGATAATTATTATATAGCAATAGCGCAGGGCTTAGGGGTATTAGGTAGGTTTAGATGGGTTAGCGTTAAGGGTTAACCCGATTAAATAATGTATACATTACCTCAATTCAAAGGAACACCATTTACTAATGGGGTTATTGATAAGCAATAACCCCATCAGTAAATGATTGCTAGACCGTTAGTGAACTGTTAATGAACTGTTAATGCTTATTACTGCATTAACTAATGCTAATGATTGTTAATTAATATACCTTAATTGTAAAGTGTCCATTCAGTGATGAAGCTGAATGGCTAAGCTCAGTGTTTTGTGGCTTTACCCAAAAGTGTCTCTCTGGCTCCCAGCTAGTCCAGAATGGACCCTGTGGTTCCTTGGCTGTCTGTGAGATGTTGAATTGATTTAAAGAGTCCACTGATCACTGTCGTGCACTAAAGGGCCTAGAAACAGCTAGCATAACTGAAATGTGGACCTCATACGACCCAAACACAAACAAGCGCACACAGACACACACACACATGCATGCACGCACGCAAACACACACACACACAAACTGCCTATTGGACTTCCTACGTCCAAGCTCAGAAGACTGGAGAACCTCTAAACTAAGGATGAGAGGGCTCTGTCTGATGACAACGCATTTCATTCACGTCAACACTTGCTTGTATGAGATTTTGCCAGAATAATTGTTTGGTTCATGTACTTTATAGTTGTTATCCTATTGTTATCCTATACTTTATATATAGTTTAGTATTTAGCAAAAGTGTATACCTAAGTTAAATTATATACAAAATATTTCATTTGTGGGTCATTATTACAATTTCTTGAAGTTTTCGTTGAAAGCATGATGTAAATAATGTTTTCAGCGGTGCTGAAGAAATCATGTTTATTAGCCTAATATTATTGATATTTGTGTTATTATGTATAATCATTACATAACAGAATTGTTTGTATTATTTTGCTTTGAGGGATTCTCATTGATCATTCCAACGTGAACAACGACCAAAGCAATCCAAAACAAACAAAACATGAATATAGAATAAGACTGACATGAGATAATGGGAAAGTGCAGGCAAGGAGAGAGTGTGAAGTGTCCACTCTTAACAGCTGGAGCTCTCCCTTTCAAACAAGTTACACCTATCAAAACCAAACACACACACACACACACACACACACACACACACACACACACACAGATTGAAATTTAAATAAGACAAATCAATGAACACAAGTAGAAGGCAAAAAACCTATACTCTGATTAAAATGTGCTGTTATAAAATACCATCGACTGAACTTCAGCTGTGGCCGTGTCAGAGTCAGAGCGTAATAACAGAAATGTACACTAGAAGGAGACATATGACCACACATCTGTTTCAGCCCTTTACGCCTGACAGCATACTGATGAACTTTAAATTAGAGAGGGACATGATAAATACGTTGTGTTATTTAAAAGCACATTGAACGCATTAGACAATTACTAAATATCAATACATTTTGAGATAATCCCATCAGGACTTTGTCAAATTTGTAACATCTTTGTTATGGGGTAAATAATGCATTATATTATCTTCATAAAAAATAGCACATGAAGACATTAATATGAATAACTGAATAAAATAATAACAATTTGCCAACTTGATACGTTATGAATGTGGATATATCAAATGTATATATTATTATATATACCATTAATATTCATCACTAATGTTATAAAAAATAAATTCTATGTACATATATGTATATATATTCTATAATCTCTACTATACTTCACTTCACGTTGTGATATAAAATACAACAAGATATGGACCAATCTAAATTTTACATTTTTCCTTTCATGATGATTATTGTCAACAGATGAACTCTCTGTTGTGACTACTTCCTATTCACGTTGAAATAATACAGAATCTTGTGGCGTACTTTGGTTAGTTTGAATCCGTATATAAGGGGGTTCATGATCGGGGGAATGATCAGAAACTCCATGGCGATGAAGTTCTGCAGTGATGGAGAAATGTCTTTTGAGCCGAAGCGCATGTACATGACATCAACGATGATGGTGGACATGAAGGTGAGCAAGCTGGTGAGATGGGGCACGCAGGTCTGCATGAACTTCCTCCTGTTCTCCATGGAGCCCCGGCACGTCCTCACCAGGTACATGTAGGACCAGATGATCACCAGCCCATGGAAGAAGTACACCAGTAGGGTGAGGTACGCCATGATGCTGTTCCCCGTGGTGTCATTTGATGGGCACGCCAGCAACACGATGACCCAGTTCACGCAGTACAGCCGCTGGATCTTGGCGCTGCACAGTGTGAGTCGTGATGTGAGGGCGACGAGGATGGCTAGGAAGCTGAAGGGGGTCAACCAGGAGAAGAAGACCAGCTGGCACAGCCTTTGCTTGTTCATGACACTGTGGTAGCGCAGGGGTTGACAGATGGCCAGGTATCTGTCGAAGGCCATGGCGGAGAGTATGGACATGTCGCTGCCTGCAAAGGAAAACATCACAAAGGCCTGAATGAGACACCCATTGTAGGAGATGACGTGGGACGGGGACAGCAGGTCCAGGAGGAATTTGGGGTAGAAGCCTGTGGTGCCGTAAAGCCCGTTGATGCAGAGGGAACACAACAGAATGTACATGGGCTCATGCAGGCTTTTGTCCAGGACAATGGTGAAAATCAGAGAGCAGTTGATGGTTACTATCAAGCTATACCAAAGCAGGGTAGAGGTAAAGAGAATCACTCTATAGTTTGTGATCTCATTCAACCCAGAAAGTCTAAACACTGTTATCACAGAGATATTATCCATGATCAAGTCCATATGCCTACAACATATTCATCAATGTAAGTTTACCACTCTATGCTGGAGTCACAAAATCAACATTAGGTTATAGTGGTTAAAACGGGAGGGATCTCCTGTACTCCTCATCCCTAAAGGGTCCATCCTCTTTCGTGTTAAAATATTGTCGGAAGACAGCCAATGAGCATGCAAGCTCGAATCGGCCAATCATGTTAGTCAGCAGAGGAACTACCTTCTTTGGTGGACGTTACATTCAAATGTATTATAATGTGCTTGACAAGAAGTGAGCAGCCTAACCAGTTTGCATCCCGACACATGATTACACAAAAGGACGCTTTATTTTAGATTGAGTCCACTTGTTTTAGAACTCAAACAGACTTGTAGAATAGAGATTGCTCTATTTCTGTTCAATCCAATGACACCAGTGCGTTGACCTCTTTGACCAAATGTTTGGCCGCCACTGACAAATGCATGAGCAAAAATATATTTTAAACTTAATGAATCCAAAAGGTGCACAGTGTCCTTCTGACACATAACTCAGGGTTCCCACTGTTTTCAGTGTATCTATTTCCAGGTATTTTCTGTGCTCAGGGAGGTTTCCTATTTCACTGTGTGAACTGTAGCAGTCACCCTCACTTGGCTAGAATCCTGCTGTTCCACAAAGCCCACTGATGCACAGATTACACAAGAAGATATATATTGGCTCGTGAAGGTGTCCATAATGATGATAAGTGTATAATAACAACAAAGACAATTTCAACAATCTTTTGTTCCATTGTTTAATTCAAACCTGAAAGAGTAAACAGAGTGTAGTGCCCTTGTGATTTTTGTATTTTGGTGTAATCATTTTACTTCATTAATAGACCTACTTTAATGTAAATTAATAATATGGTACATATGTTTGTAATAATACATATTTAATTAAAACCTACGGGTTTTAAGTTAAAGTCACTATAAAATGATTTTTTCTATTTCTTGAAGGGAAAGGAACAACCATTTTAGAGAGTTCGGGTCTGGAGGAAAGCACATGATCGTCGTAGCGACCAATCTGTTTGCGGGGTGTTTACGTTTGAAGTAAAGAGTTTAAACGTGTTTTGCACGGTTGATATTTGATTTGGGTTTTTGGGGTAGATTTTTACATATCTTTACTCGACATTTAGTTTTTACTGAGTTGTTGATGAAACTTTAAGCTAACAAAGTTTAAGCTAACCAGCGAGAAAAGAAGAGACTCGCTCGTGGTGTGTGGCGTCAACGTTGAACCTCCAAGAAGAGGAGAGCAGAGGGGCCGGTAGGCATTTTATATACATTCAGTGGTAACACTCTAAAATAAGGGAACATTAGTTAACCATTACTTCATGTTACTTTATACAGTAATGACAATTATTATACAGCAATAGCAAAGGGGTTAGGGGTAGTGAGTTAGGTGAGATGGGTTATGGTTAAGGTTTAACCGCGTTAAATAAAGTATACTTTAATACCTTAGTTAACATGAACACCATTAGTAAATGATTACTTGACCATTAGTTAACTGTTAATTAACCACTATTTAATGCGTATTACAGCATTAACTAATGTTTAGGAATGGTTAATATATATACCCTAATTGTAAAGTGTTACAAATTCAGTTATGAAACTGAACGGTTAAGTTCTCGTTAAATTGACTTAAAAAGCTGAAGTGGATAAAGTATTTTATCCACTACTTTATGTATTTCCGTATTACGTTCTAGGCTTATATCTAGGATGAATAAAGTATCTGTCTATCTATCTATCTATCTATCTATCTATCTATCTATCTATCTATCTATCTATCTATCTATCTATCTATCTATCCCTTTATCTCTTCAATTATATTCAGAAAAGTGTTTTTGTGTGTTTTTATTGTAGTTTCTTAAGTAGCTTTTCTTTCAGAGCACTTAGAAAATCAGGTTTTCAAACAGTGAACAACAAATCACATTTATGATTCTAATATTGATATTTTTTATTATTATGATCATTACAGAACAGAATGATACGTATGATTGTACTTTGAGGGAATCTCAATCATTTATCATACCAGCAATAATGGAAAAAAACTGAACAAAGTGAAACTGAATATTAAACTAGACATGTCGCCATGTACAATTTCTGAAGAATATGAGTGTCATTGCACAAGAGCATGCTAACGTGCTAATGCTAGCAAGGCCAATGATTAAGACTGACTAAGTTTCAAAACCCTGGACCACTTTGAAGCGGCCTTGTGGTTGATTGAATAATGGGGCTAATCGTTTAGCTTTGATTGTGAGTTATAGCGCCCCCTGTGGTCACAGTGGTACCAAACGATTTGGAGATCTCCTTACTTCCGTTTATATGTGTATTTAATTTGACAACTCTGAGATGTTCACCTTTGGAGTGGCTGATTTTAGTGTTTTGCTCCATTCACGTTCCACATTAAATATTAGATGAATTTATGAGATAAAAGAAAAATATTTTTACTATTGTTGTAATAGCGCACTGCATTGCTTTGGTGTAGATGCCTCCAAAATTGTAGGATATATTTACGGAAAATTAAGTAAAAGAATAAAAGGAAACATAACGCTTCTGTCACATCTTGGATCGACTACTGCAATGCTGTTCTCTTTGGCCTTCCCACCAAACTGCTTAACAAGCTTCAAATGATTCAGACTCTGCCGCCCGGATCATCACCCGCACCAAATCATCCAACCACATCACTCCCATTCTCATCCAACTACACTGGCTAAGGTTAGACTGGAAATGACTTTAACAGTCAAAGGATCCAGTGGTTAAAGGTGCAGCGCCCACGGTCAAAACTTGGAGGAAGTGGAAGCCAAAAGAGGCAGTGCAGCAAGCACAGGCAGCCCTTAGACACAGGGACATCGTTGGCCAGGTTCAGCATGGGCGTGGTGGTCTAGGGCTGTGTGCAGGAAATCCTGCGTGGAGTAAGGCTTCAGCAGTAGAACAGAGAAAGCTGGTAGTCAAAGAAATACATCGACGGGAGGAGTTGGTAAGACGTACAAAGGCAGTGTCACAGGCCAAGCAAGGGCAGTGGATGAATTGGGAGAGTGTAGAGAAGAGAAGGTTAAAGTGGAAGGATCTGTGGAGGATGGAGGCAAGCAGAATTAGATTTCTGATAGGGGCTGCGTATGATGTGCTACCATCTCCCCAAAATCTTAGCCAGTGGTTGGGTGATGATCCTGCCTGCCCATTGTGTTCCAGTGCAGGTACGCTTAGGCATATATTGTCAGGTTGTAAAGTTAGTCTTTCCCAAGGGCGATACACTTGGCGTCACAATCAGGTGCTGAAATATTTGGCAACTGCAGTTGGGGAGGGGCTGCTGTAAACGGACCCCTTGGTTGGTCACAATCAAGGTAAGTATCAAGGTAAGTATGTAAGTGTATGTAATGATGTGGCATTTGTATGTGAGGGAGAAGCTGCATTAAGGAAGCGCACACCTGGTCTCCGCCCACTCCCAGGACAGCTGGGAATGGGCAGAGACTGGTAAATGAAGGTAGACATAGCTGAGCAGCTAACTGTGCCGGCAGAGATAGTTAGCACTAGGTTGCGACTAGATATGCTACTGTGGTCTGAAGCGTTGAAGCTGGTTTAATTTATCGAGCTCATGGTCCCTTGGGAAGACCGTGTTGACATGGCGTACGAGTGGAAGAAAGCAAGATATGCAGAGTTAGCAGCGGACGCAGAGCAGCAAGGATGGAGGGCCCGAGTACGGCCAGTGGAAGTTGGCTGCCGAGGCTTTGTGGCAAAGTCTGCTTTTGCACTCCTAACGGAGTTGGGCATACACGGACGGTGCATGAAACTGGCGACAAAGAGCATGTCGCAAGCAGCGGAACATCTTGTCCTGTGTATTAATGAATCCTAAATGGAAGATTTTGCATGTTTTCTGGTTCAGAAAAAAACGGTAAGAAAGAAGATTTTGATTCATATCTATAACGGTTTGAAAGATGGCTATCTGCAAATGACATTGATGCAGGCAAGAACACTGATGTATTCCTGAGTGTTTTGGGTCCAACTGAATATGGACTATTGAAAAATTTGGTTGGACCAAAAAAAGTCAGTGATGAGACTTATGATAACCTCACGAAAGCCATGTCGCTGCATTTCAAGCCAAAGCCTATCTTGATAGCAGAACGCTTCAGGTTCTACAAAAGACAGCAACAGCAAGATGAAACAACCTCTGAATATATCCTTGCACTGAAGAAACTAGTGAGCTCTTGTGACTTTGGACAATTTCTCAATGATGCACTCAGGGATCAGTTTGTATGTGGCCTCTCAGGGGAGCGGTATCGGCTACTCTGAAAAAGAACTCACTTTCCAAAAGGCCTGTGAAATTGCACTTGCTCTAGAATTGGCCCACAAGGACACAAAATAATTGAGTGAACATGCAGAGAAACCAAAAGGTGCAGTTAACAAAGTCTTCAATACTTCAAGTGACAGATGACATCACATGAAGGGTCAAAGCTCGCGTTACAATCAGCAGGATGATTCTAGAGGAAAACTAAGGTTTTCAGAGAAAAGGCAGTGCTATTGATGTGGCAAAGATAACCATTAACCAACTGAATGCTGTCTGCAAAAAATTCAGCAAAAAAACAAAAGAGTGACAAAGCGCAAATGGTCACAGCAACCAGAGAAACAGATGACTCAGATGACTCAGATGACTGTGATGACGATGAGCTGGAGCTGTTTACAGCATACACTGCACAAGGAAAGACAGTTATCTGGGAAACCAGTGAAAATGCAAGTGGATACGGGTGCTTCAGTATCTTTGATTCCAGAGTCCATTCATCAGGAGCAACTGAAGAATTGCTCACTGAAACCAGCTGCCATTCACCTATATTCATACACAGGAGAGACCATACCTGTGCTGGGGAAGATCCTGGTGCGGGTGAAGTTTGGGGAACGGGAGTGGAACTTGCAGTGGTGAAAGGCAATAAACCTCCATTGCTGGGAAGAAATTGGCTGCAGAAGATAAAGCTGAACTGGGGAAAGATCTTCAGTCTTCAGAGAACTGAACCGCTCACACTGCAAGACATGCTTGAAAAGCACAAAGACTTGTTCAAAGGATGGATATGGGAAGATTAAAGACTTTAGAGCAAAGATTAGAGTGCAGAGCGATGCCAAACCAATCTTCCACAAGCCACGACAAGTACCTAGCATTGAGGGAAGCAGTGGAAAAAGAACTTGAGCGCTTATGGAAAAACTGAATCATTACGCAAGTGGAAAGGAGTGATTGGGCTGCACCTATGATTGTAGCACCAAAGAAAGACAAGGCTGTGAGAATGTGCAGGGACTACAAATCGGAGCAGTATCTGACAATAATCACGCACAAAGGCCTCTTCAGATACCACCGTCTAGCCTACAATGTTTCCTCAGCCCCATCAGTGTTCCAACACACAATGGACCAAATCCTTAATGGAATGGAGAATGTAGTGTTCTTTATGGCTGATTCTTGTCTCAGCACCTACAAAAGAAAGACATTTAGCAATATTAGATGAAGTCATGAAAAGACTGGAAAAGCATGGTATAAGGATCAAGAAATCCAAGTGTGCATTCCTGCAAGATTCAGTGGAGTACCTCGGATACAGAATTGATGCACAAGGACTTCACCCAACTGCGAGCAAGGTTGGTGCCATAGTAAATGCACCAGCTCCACAGAATGTTACAGAGTGAAGATCATTCCTGGGATTGCTTAATTGTTATGGAAGGTTTGTGGCAAATCTATCTTAATTACTGCATCCACTTCACCAGCTGCTACAAGCAGACACCATGGACATGGTCAGAGAAATGTGAAGACATGTTCAAAGCCTGCAAACAGCGTCTCCTGAACAGTAAGTGTCTTGCACACTATGACCCAGAGAAGCCGCTTAGGCTAGCATGTGATGCCAGTCCATATGGCGTTGGCGCAGTAATTTTGCATGTGCTACCCTCTGGTGAAGATCAACCAATTGCTTTTGCGTCAAGGACACTTTCCTCAAGTGAGCGAAATTATGCTCAAATTGAAAAAGAAGCATTGAGCATTATATTCGATCAAAAAGTACCTGTATGGAAGAAAGTTTGTGCTTTTGACCGACCATAAGCCACTTTTGACCATACTAGGCCCCAAATCAGCAGTTCCAACTCTTGCTGCACTCCGCATGCAAAGCTGGACCTTAATCTTACTGGCATATGACTATGACATCCAGTATAGACATTCCAGTGACCATGCTAATGCAGATGCGTTCACATCTTCCATGCAAACATGACGCTGATGAAAGCACAGATGAGAATGAAGCATTATGTGTGTCTCATGTCGAGGAGTTGCCTGTGTCATAGCAGAAGAGACTAGAGAAGAGACTAGACCCAATCCTCTCTAAGGTCCTTGATCTGACATTGTCAGGATGGCCAAAGTTTGTGCCCAATCCAGAGCTCAAGCCATTTTACTTGAGGAAGGACCAGTTGTCTACAGACCAGGGATGTATTCTTTAGGGGTCAAGGGTCATTATACCGGCGAAGTTCAGGCAGCATCTTCTGTCAGATGTACATGATGGACATCCAGGAATAACACGGATGAAGGCATTAGCCAGAAGTTTCCTGTGGTTTCACGTAAGTCAGTGTGCAGTGTGAGACTACACTGAACAGACCTGCTGTAGCACCTCTTCATCCTTGGTCATGGGCTACAATACCGTGGGGAAAGGATATATGTGGACTTCGCTGAAATCAACAAGCAGTAGATGTCTATTCCAAATGGCCAGAAGTCCTGCCTACACAGCTGACAACAGCAGAGAAGAAAATCTTGTCAGGAACCACTTTGCATCATATGGTCCTCAAAAGGTGCTTGTGTCAGACAATGGCCCTCCCTTTACATCGACGGAGTTTGAGCAGTTTCTCAAGAATAACGGAGTACGACATGTTCTCACACCACCTTACCATCCTGCATCTAACGGAGCAGCGGAATGAGCGGTACAGACTTTCAAGAAAGCCTGGACACGACTGGAAGCACAGTCTGTGTCACCCAATCTATGGCTTGCTCGGATCCTGTTCACATATAGAAACACCCCTCACACAGTCACCCAACGCACCCCAGCTGAGTTGTTCCTGAAAAGACAACCACACACTCACCTGTCATTACTGAAGCCGGATATATCCAAAGTGGTGGTCGAGCATCAGCTACAGTAGAAGAAGGCTCATGACAAGCGGGCAAAGCCTCTCCGGATGTTTAATCTGGGAGAGAGGGTGTTAGTTTGTGATTTCAGACATCCTAAAAAAACTGTGGATTCCAGGGGAAATTAGGCAACTAAAAGGACCTCTGACCTATGTAGTGCAAATAGGTCAACGCCAAGTCAAGGTGCATGTGGATCACCTACGTGCATCTAAAGCTTCAACACGTCCAAGCAGAATGGATGACAGCGATTTCCTGGACTACACAGTAAGCTCGGAGGATCAAGCAGAAAGCACAGAGCAAGAAGCTGCAGCTGCTGATGAATCTCCGGAAGCTCAACCTGAGCGGCGCTATGCTGAAAGGCAGCGTACAGCACCAGAAAGACTGAATCTCTAAATGTTCAGGTAGAGATAATGACGTATGAAGTCAGTGTTTATGTTCAGACTGCTTACTGTTATGATTATTAAGTTCAGGGTATGTTATTGTTAATTGAACCCTGCACATGAAGTTAAGGAATGACTAATGCAATGAAGTATGTAGTCTTGCTATATAAGTTATAATCTAGGAGGGAGGAGTGTAGTAGTTCTTATGATTCCATGTATTACGGTACTGCCATAGTATTAGGGTAATTACGGTACCTGTATTGACCACTAGTTAAACTGTATCCGACATTCGACTTCCTAAGTAAATGACAAGTAGACATACTTTTCTTCTTCTTCACCTACAAATATTACAGTTCCTGCGTTCATCTTCTGTTGGTCTTCTGAACACCCCCACATCACCCCTCAGCACCATGGGTGCTAGAGCTTTCAGCTGCACTGCCCCCAGGCTCTGGAACTCCCTGCCCCCACACCTTCGACAGTCTGATAAACAATAACAGCATTCAAATCTCACCTAAAAACTCACCTGTTCAAACTGGCCTCTTCACTGTAATGTTCAGTATACTGTCCACTTCGCTCATCTTCACATTCATATTACGGTTTTATTCTCCCCTCCCACATGTGTCTACCCACTTTATGTCTCGTCTTGTTTTATTCATGCTGGTCATGTCTTTGCCATGACTTGCTGTTTTAACTATTTAACTTTATTCTCCTGCACTGCACACTCCTTGGGTGTCTTGAAAGTAATGTTATTATTTTTATGACAATAGTGTGGCTTCCTTCGCAACCACACTAATAATAATAATAATAAGACACAGAATAACAATCGTGTGGCTTGTTTTGCAACCACACTAATAAGACACAGAATAACAATAGTGAGCTTGCTTCGCAACCACACTTATAATAAGACAGAATAACAATAGCGTGGCTTACTTTGCAACCACACTAAGAATGATAAGACACAGAAGAGACAGGTGCGATGGAGCAAAGTTACACCTCTAAAAACCAAACACACACACAACCTAAATATAATTTTACCAAAATCAGACTCCAATAAGACAAATCAATGAACACAAGTAGAAGGCAAAAATGTTGTTTTCCGATTAAAATGTGCTGTTTCACCCACTACTACATCCAGGGTGACACTACATCAACCTTCTATTGTACACCCAATGTACACTAGAAGGAGACATATGACCACACATCTGTTTCAACCCTTTACACCTGATACAGCGTGACTGATGAACTTAAAAAAATAAGACGAGGGACATAAAATAATACAGGTAATAAATGTTGTGTTATTTAAAAAGACATTAAAAGCATGATATAATGAATGCATATATATACATTTTGAGTTACTCCCATAAGGAATTTGTCTTATTTCTAACATCTTTGACAACTTGACACCTTAAGAATATTGACGTATAAAATGTAAATACTTGTAGAACGCACACTGGTATATACTGAACGTTATACTTTATGCAATAATCGATGCTATACTACACTTAAAACTATGGTGTAAGATACAAGAAGATATGGACCAATCTAAATGTATTTCATGATGATTATAGTCAACAGATGAACTCTGTTGTGACTACTTCCTATTCACATTGAAATAATACAGAATCTTGTGGCGTACTTTGGTCAGTTTGAATCCGTATATGAGGGGGTTCAGGATCGGGGGGATGATCAGAAACTCTATGGCGATGAAGTTCTGCAGCGACGGAGAAATGTCTTTGGAGCCGAAGCGCAAGTACATGACATCAAAGAGAACGCTGGACATGAAGGCGAGCAGGCAGGTGAGATGGGGGACGCAGGTCTGCATGAACTTCCTCCTGTTCTCCATGGAGCCCTGGCACGTCTTCACCAGGTACATGTAGGACCAGATGATCACCAGCCCGTGGGAGACGTACACAACCATGGTGAGGTACGCCATGATGCTGTTCCCCGTGGTGTCGTTCGATGGGCACGCCAGCAACACGACGACCCAGTTCACGCAGTACAGCCGCTGGATCTTGGCGCTGCACAGTGTGAGCCGGGATGTGAGGGCGATGAGGACGGCTAGGAAGCTGAAGGGGGTCAACCAGGAGAAGCAAACCAGCTGGCACAGCCTTTGCTTGTTCATGACACTGTGGTAGCGCAGGGGTTGACAGATGGCCAGGTATCTGTCGAAGGCCATGACGGAGAGTATGGACACGTCGCTGCATGCAAAGGAAAACATCACAAAGGCCTGAATGAGGCACCCATTGTAGGAGATAACGTGGGACGGGGACAGCAGGTCCAGGAGGAATTTGGGGTAGAAGCCTGTGGTGCCGTAAAGCCCATTGATGCAGAGGGAACACAACAGAATATACATGGGCTCATGCAGGCTTTTGTCCAGGGCAATAGTGAGAATCAGAGAGCAGTTGATGGTTACAATCAAGCTATACCAAAGCAGGGTGGAGGTAAAGAGAACTACTCTATAGTTTATGATCTCATTCAATCCAGAAAGACTAAACACCGTTATCACAGAGATATTATCCATGATCGTGTCCATATGCCTACAACATATTCATCAATGTAAGTTTACCACTCTATGCTGGAGTCACAAAATGAACATTAGGTTATAGTGGTTAAAACAGGAGGGATCTCCTGTACTCCTCATCCCTAAAGGGTCCATCCTCTTTCGTGTCTGTTAAAATATTGTCGGAAGACAGTCGAAGCAACCAATGAGCATGCAAGCTCAAATCAGCCAATCATGTTACTCAGCACAGAAGCTACCTTCTTTGGTGGTATCATATTGTGCTTGACAAGAAGTGAGCAGCCTAACCAGGTTGCATCATGTCAGATGATTACACAAAAAGACGCTTTATTTTAGATTGAGTCCACTCGGTTTAGAACTCAAACAGACTTGTTTGGCCGGCATTGACAAATGCATGAGCAAAAATATATTTTAAACGTAATTAATCCAAAAGGTGCACAGTGTCCTTCTGACACATAACTCAGGGTTCCCACTGTTTTCAGTGTATCTATTTCCATGTATTTTCTGTCTGTGCTCAGGGAGGTTTCCTATTTCACTGTATGCACTGTAGCAGTCACCCTCACTTGGCTAGAATCCTGCTGTTCCACAAAGCCCATTGATGCACAGATTACACAAGAAGATATATATTGGCTCGTGAAGGTGTCCATAATGATGATAAGTGTATAATAACAACAAAGACAATTTCAATATACCACAATAAAGAAAAGGAAAATAGAACAATCTTTTGTTCCATTGTTTAATTCAAACCTGAAAGAGTAAACAGAGTGTAGTGCCCTTGTGATTTTTGTATTTTGGTGTAATCATTTTACTTCATTAATAGACCTACTTTAATAAATGTAATAATATGGTACATATGTAGTAATAATACATATTTAATTAAAACGTACAGGTTTGAAGTTAGTCACTATAAATAGATTTTTTCTATTTCTTGATAAAGTCATTATGGGAAAGGAACAGCCATTTTAGAGAGTTCAGATCTGGACTTGAGGAAAGCACATGATCATGACCGTCGTGGCGACCGATCACTTTGCGGGGTGTTTAAGTAGAAGTTGAAGTAAAGAGTTTCAACGTGTTTTGCACGGTTGATATTTGATTTGGGTTTTTGGGGTGGATTTTTACATATCTTTACTTGACATTTAGTTTTTACTGAGTTGTTGATGAAACTTTAAGCTAACAAAGTTTAAGCTAACCAGCGAGAAAAGAAGAGACTCGCTCGCAGTGCTGTGGCGTTGACGTTGAACCTCCAAGAAGAGGAGAGCAGAGGTAATGGTTAAGATTAGTTAACCATTACTTTATGTTAATTTATACAGTAATGACAATTATTATACAGCAATAGCAAAGGGGTTAGGGGTTGTGAGTTAGGTGAGATGGGTTATGGCTAAGTGTGTTGTATGCTTGGTCTTATCTGAGCTGGCCTTCTATGTGTGTTTACCTTGGATGATGGCACAAGGGATAGCAACATCTTCTCCTGTGTATTAATGAATGCTAAAGCTAGATCAGGCTAGTGACTGTTGTGAATAGTGCAGCGTGACAACTAGGGAAAGACCTAGTGACAGCATGGAAAGACAGCTGACAGGAGGGGCGGCATTGGGTTAGCAACTCATTGCTGCAGTAGCCAAGGTTATATAGACCTTTTGGCTACACCCTACATGGCTACAGACACAACTTTGAGAAGAACACCCCTAGATTCTGCGAGAGCGGGGGCGGAAGATGACTCACCGATGGTTGACCTGGCTTTTGACTCTGGAATGGACTTGACTACGAGTAAGGAAAACATGTCTGTAGAAGGCTCCAGTTTAGAGGTAGATGGGAAAAAGCTTCAGGTCTGCTTATCTGGCTGGCAAAAGGTAACAACCTTAAGGGGCCTCTGAATCCACCAAGGGAGGAAGCAGTGCTTGGTACAGGGAACACAGGGACCCCGCATTGACAATTATTTCCTTAGAAGTATTTCAAGTAAGTCGGGTGAAGTCCAGCGGCAGGGAACAAACGCCAGGTTCCTCCGATGGTAGGAAATGGGAGGATGTTAACATCGAACTGAGTAGGATTTTAGGCAAGCTTAAAGGAACTGCCGAAAGTAAGTTGGAAAAAATGGGTGGTGTTATAGTTGTTAACTATGGAGCAGAAAGGTTTGGCGTGTTTGAGAAAAAGAGGAAAGTAGTTACTGAGGTAGTTAAATCTAGACGCCAACAAGAGATAGACAGACTTGTCCAGGAGAGAAGACGGCTCAGGAGGCTGTGGAGGAAAGCTACAGAGGTTGAGAAGGGTTAAATAGGTTGCAGGTAGATGTGAAGGATCGTTTGGCAGTGTTAAGACGAGCGGAGAGCATTAGGAAAAACAGGAAAAAGAAAGAGCAAGCTAGAATAGCATTTTACAAGGATCCATTTTGATTTGTGTTAAGTCGTTATTTAGTAGGGAGAAAAATGGTAGCCTTAGGGCTTCAAAACAGGAGCTTGAGGGACATCTGGAGAAAGTGCACAGAGACAGGGAAAGGTTTAGAGAGCTATCCCCCCCCCCCGATATTCCACCTATCGGAGGGATCGACAGTCAGTGTGATGATAGCCCGCCAAGGTGGAAAGAGGTACAGGAGATAGTCAGGCGTGCAAGGGCCTCTTCAGCCCCAGGACCCAATGGAGTCCCCTACAGGCTGTACAAGAGTGCACCAGATGTGCTGAGGTTCTTATGGACATTGATGAAGGTAGTGTGGAAGAAACAGGTT
>OMKQ01094862.1:0-16358 GCA_900302335.1 Phycis phycis
AATGCTGTGCGTTGAGGTGAGCCCAACTATATCTAGTTGGTACCGCTCCACCTCCCGCACCAGCTCCGGCTCCTTCCCCGCCAGAGAGGTGACATTTCACGTCCCTAGAGCAAGTCTGTGATGCCGGGGATCAGCACGCCCAGGCCCCCGCCTTTGCCTGCCGCCCAACTTGCATTGCACCCGACCCTGATGTCTATCCCTGCAGGCGGTGAGCCCACAGGGCAGCGGCTCCTCCATGTTGCTGTTTCGGGCTGAGCCCGGCCGAGCCCCATGGGTCAAAGCCCAGCCACCAGACGCTCGCCGGCGAGCTCCCCTCCCAGGTCTGGCTCCAGTAGGGGGCCCCGGTCTCCCCAATCCGGGCGAGGTAGCGTAGGTAGGTACCTCTGCAATCAATCTTAGCCTTTCTCTTTGCAGCTTATTCTCATGTTGTTACAAATTTTCCATTTCTAGATCCGCATCTATACGCTTCTGTTCTAAATCACGCACCCACTCAAATTCTAGACGGTTTTGCTCTGCTCTGCTTCTAAACGGTTTTGCTCTGCTTCTAAACGCTATAGCTCCAAATCCTTCAAAACGTTTTAGTTCCATTTCCCAATCTTTCTCCCGATCGCTTTTGCCCCGTCCATCAGTTGCTCAAAGCTTAGCGCCTCTTCTATGACATCACTTCCACTTTGGGTTAGGGTTAGAGAATAAGCTTTTTGACTCTGTAATTCCACTATCCATTGCTGGAAGCATTAATCAAATATTTGCTGTGGCCTGTCTGATCAACTATTATCAAAACAAAGCTCTGGTCAGGTCATGGGTTAAGTAATGCAGATATTATGAAATTTGGTATGGAGTGTGTTCTTCCCCTTCCCCCTTATACAGGTCCCACCTCCGTGCACCTTGCCTGTGGCTTCTTGTGACTGTTGATTTTGACAGATAATACACTTTTTATATACATTCCCTTGTCATTGTCATTCATTATGTTATGTTAAGTTATATCTGGTTGTAAATACAATCCCTAGATTATTATTTAACCGTTACATAACAATAGTGATACAGATACCGTGAACCACCAGACCCTCCTCGCCACCCTCGCTGAACTCGGCATTACTGACACTGCACTAGCCTAGTTCACATCTTACCTTATGGATCGCACTTATCAGGTCACTTGGAACGGCTTCCTGTCCAAACCCCGCTCGCTAAACACTGGGGTCCCTCAAGGCTCAGTACTAGGACCGCTTCTGTTCTCCCTATATACAAAATCTTTAGGCTCTGTAATTACATCACATGGCTTCTCCTATCACTGTTATGCGGACGACATTCAACTGTTGCAATCAGACACTCTGATTGCAACACGCATCTCCGAATGCTTGGCAGACATCAGCTCTTGGACAACTGTGCATCAACTCAAGCTCAATCTCGCAAAGACTGAGCTTCTCTTCATACCAGGGAAAGACTGCCCTCACAGGGACCTGCTGGTCTCGGTCCAGGGCATCACAGTATCTGCCTCACCGACCGCAAGGAACCTGGGTGTAATAGTCAACAACCAACTGTCCTGCACTGCAAACATCACTGCAGTGACCTGCTCCTGTAGACATCCGCAGGATCCGGCCTTTCCTCACGAGGGAAGCAACACAGCTCCTAACCCAAGCACTCGTCATCTCCCGCCTCGACTATTGCAACTCGCTCTTAGCTGGACTCCCTGCAACTGCGATTAAACAGCGGATCCAGAACGCTGCAGCACGCCTCGTGTTCAACCGAAACAAATTCTCCCACATGACCCCCCTCTTCCAAAACCTCCACTGGCTTCCTGTAGTGGCTCGCATCAAATTCAAGACGATGCTACTGGCCTACAAAGCCGTCTATGGAACTGCGCCTACCTACCTCCAAACATTAGTGAAACCCCATGCCCCTGCTTGAGCACTCCGCTCAACTACCTCAGCTCGTCGACTGGTACCGCCATCACTAAAAGGAGGAAGAGGTTGGCTGGCGAAATCTCAACTCTTCTCCGTTTTGGCACCGCAGTGGTGGAACGAGCTCCCTGCCAATGTCAGGACTGCAGAGTCACTCCCCATCTTCCGGAAGAGACTCAAGACCCACTTGTTCAGAGTTCACCTGAACCCTGCATAACTATCCTCATGCTCTTATTTGTTGTACGTCCTGGCACTTTAATCTCTGTAATTTGGCACTTTGATTGCTCTTTGTAACTTGGCACTTAGTCAGAGATGTTGTACACTGGTTCACCTAGCAATTGGAATGCTTGAAACTTGTTCTGGTGACTTTCTTACTGTATTAGCAGCAATGAAATGTTTCACCTTCTGATGAAGATGCTTTACAGATAAAGCATAGATATAGTATAAAAATATATTTTTATTACAGAATAATAACAAAATTGGTCCATTCATTCATTCATTCATTCAGTCAGTCAGTCAGTCAGTCAGTCAGTCAGTCAGTCAAATCGTGACAATGTAATTCTAGGCTTTCGGAAAATGTGCCAGTCTTGCACTGAGCTCTGGTCTCTCGTTCCTTCCTCGACTTTGTGGGCCATCTCCCTGGACAATTGCAGGCTCAACAGATGCAAATGTTCCTCCTCTGTGCACACCCACTCACACTCTGACGCTGGCATTCTGTGGTCCTCTAGAGGCAGACGTGGAGGTGGTGGAGCATTAGAATGGAGCACCATGTGTCTCATGGGGAGTTTAGGCAGTTGATAGGACAAAACGCTACCCCTCTGCACAAGACCAAACTGTGACTCTACAAGGCGCTTCTCTACTGTCATCCCCATGGTTACCACTATTGGCAAGTCTAGTGGCTCTAGACCACTGTAGGCTTCTGCCACCTGAAGCACAGATAGGTCAGGAAGCGTCCCAACCATCCCTATCGCCAGAGTACTCCTTTGAATAAAACCGAACATAGGCAACTTAATTTTCATACTTGCACATACAATTCAAATGGCTCTGTTCGAACCTCGCTCCCAGATGTCAGCTAACCACTGCTCAAAGACACCCACACTTACCGCAATCTTCCTTTGCACATCCGGCCTTGTAGAGGCTTGATGACCACCATCTCACCAACTGGTCCTGGTTTTACACCCTGTGAAGTTAAGAACAAGAAGTAAGGTACAAGTGACTTCAATGTGACATCAATGGTTAGGAAAGTTTCAAAGTTAAATGCCAATGCAAGAAGTAAGAGTTAAACTTACAGCCGTCCGGGGCTTGTGCCATTGTTGTTCTTGCTCTGTACAGCTGTGGACACTTAGTTGTGAATAGTGGGCTGTTTGAAACAGTAGGGCAACTGTGTGGTTGCACATAGCATTACCAGCTACACATGAGCACCCGGATAGTTCTCACTGAGTATTTGAGAACTATCTGTTGATAGTGAAAAAAATCAGTTAGTATTGTTGTATTTTTCTTTTAAACTGCTGCCATGACATAGAGTATCCTCCATAAACACCAACAAATGTAATAGGAGTAACCACTATCAAAGGCAGTATGCCATTTTGGAAAAGGGGAATGTAAATATGTTAAGTAGGCTACACAAGTGGGTAGGGTTAGGGTTAGGGTACTGAGCACCTTAAGAACAGTTGAAGTCCAACTCTGACTGAGACTACCAAATGCCCTCCTTTAGCCGTATGTGGTTTGTCGTTCTTCTTCATGGATCTGAAGCAAATAGCCCGGACAGCTATCTCTCCTGTCACCCTGTCTTTATTTGACACTTACAATCGCAGACGCAGTTTGCGTTTGCAATCTGCAAACGCAGATTAAAGCAAAATGTACTTAAGCAAGTTTACAACAATAATATGTTATGTGCTGCACTGTCATATGTTATTGTCCGCGAGTAGGCTCAATGTTTACTATTGTAACTAGCCTAGCACCATAGCTTCTAGCTATCCCAACCACAAAGATACAAGTAGAAGATGACGATACTCACCTTCGTATTCAAATACATAAGAAATCGCGTACATGCTAAATCCCTTCTCCAACTTGCTCTTCGGGGCTTTTGCTGACGCTTTACAAATGCGA
This sequence comes from Phycis phycis, assembly GCA_900302335.1. Classification (NCBI taxonomy): domain Eukaryota; kingdom Metazoa; phylum Chordata; class Actinopteri; order Gadiformes; family Phycidae; genus Phycis; species Phycis phycis. The sequence continues at coordinate 4,008 of OMKQ01094862.1, forward strand.
TGGACATCGTTTATCGTCATCTTCTGCAGGTCTGTCAGGCATCGACTACAGAAGAGCGCTATCTCTAGGCAACCGGAAGCGAGTGAGCCGTATTACAAGAACGCAGAAGTTGGATTTGAGTTTAACCGTCACGCGCGTTATTTCTCCGAACTACCGATCATATTGGATCCAGATGGACCTCGACTCTGAAGACCTGCTGAAGACCATCAAGCTGCATGACGAGAAGCAGCTGAGAGAGGATTATGGGTTACGGGTTATGGGCGAAGAAGACTGTGATGCGCAGGGAGCCATGGACACCACCACCACCACCACACCGCACAGTTTGGGAGAAGAGCCCAGCCCCGGGAAGTCTCTGTTGAGTGACCATTCGTCGTGGGAAGAACACCAAGAGGAAGATCTCTGATGGGGAGCAGCCACTCACCACAGCTCAGGTGGAGCCAGAGACCAAGGTTCTGGCTGAAGGTGGAATGGTCAAAAGGAGACGAGTGCCTGCTCCTCCAGAACCAGATCCGACCTGCCCTGCGGCCAAGCAGCCAGCGGAGGTCCAACCAGCAGCCTGTGATCCAGGAAATGAACTGAAAGTGGTTGGAACTTGTAAAATCCCGCGCTACGAAGCTCTCGTGGAGAGGAACAGGCCCCTGAAACCCATCACCCCCAACTTCAAGAAACTCCACGAGGTCCGGATGATGGCCTTAAAAACCTCCGCCCAAGACCTGAAGTTGCTTTCAGAGAGAACTCTGCCCAAGCCAGCCAATAAACAGCAGCAACCACAGGTGAAGCGCTCTCTGATGAGCCCAGTGGTGGTCACCAAGCCGGGCCAGAGCAAAGCGCAGCGGGCCGGTCCAGAGGGAGCCGTCCTTCAGGCCCTCTGTCCTGTCCACACGCATCAACGTCCGGTTCTCTGAAGCCGCTCAGGATAACAAAGGCAAGGCAGCTCTGCAGAAGACCAACAAGCCCTCCGTCACCAAGAGCACTAGCCTCTCCGTCACCAAGACCCCAGCAGCCTTCATTTTCACCGGGAACACAGGTTTCTCCACCACCCCCGGGACAAATAAGCCCAGCTTCAACCTGAAGGCCAGCCTGTCCAAGCCTCTCCCCTACAAGCCCCATGAAGGCAAACTGAAGCCCTTCGGAGAGACGAAGGAGAATACAAACACAGCAGCCAAAACGGTCATTCAGTCTCACCAGAACAACTACAAGCAGCATGAGGTCCAGAACAGGGAGCGACGGCCCGACGACCGACGAGGACTTGTGATGTCATAACCGCTTCCTGTTTGTGGATGGCTGATCTGCACAGTGGCAGTTTTGTTGTAAATATTCGTCTGTCTGTGCTGTTTTGTATTTTAAGCAACGCATGTTTTGAGTAAAAATTAATAAATCCTTTATAATTATTAGAAAACGGCATTGTCTCCCCAGTTCATGTTTCATGCGTAGAGCCAGCATGTCACACTGGCCAGATAAAGCTCCACACATCCGCACGCACCGTGGTGATGTAAATGTATAAGAAGTATAACCCTCTCTTGGACGCAATGCAATTATCGACGGAAGGGCTTTCGAAGCTCATACATACTGTAGTTTGAAATGATTGAAAAGTTCCCTCATCCATATTGACATATTAGTGATATGAATATATGGACATTTGCTTTTGTGCCAATTAAAAATTAGATAGTATAGTATATAGTATTTACAATTTGATTTCTAATATAATTTCATATAATTGTATTTTGTGAACACACCTGCAATTGACTTGACAGAAAGAAAATACAACACATCCTCGACCAGCAATAATACCTGCATGGGAGGTCTGAGGAGAAGCTCAGCACATGCTCCAACGGGGGGCAATAGATTGATAAATAAAGGGGGCATGAGAGAGGCCTGAGGAGAGATGTCTGAGCAGTTGGACCCTCTTGAACCAAACAGACGAGAAACATTCTAAGCTGTAGATGAATATTAGTTCAGTCACCATCTAGTTGAATTTGAATATGAACGCTTCTATTACACCTACCATGACAGAGCCAAAACAACAATTGCACAAGCTGCAGTCTTCATTGTGAGTCTCTGAATGGAAAGTAGACATAACATTTGCTTGAAAGATTCGTAAACAAACGTATTATTACATAATTATGCAACAATGACATAGCTTCAGTTTTGAATGAAAATTAAATACCATACATTTTGTTAGTCAGGTGATAGTATACAAATCAGTCAATCAATACAGGTCAATCAGAAACTACGTCGTAGTTGATGATGTAAAATACAGGCTGCCAATGGCAAAATAGTATTGATGTCTCCCGAAGTAGCGAGTGGTAATGTTAACAATATTTACAGTATAACAAGTGCAGTTATTCCAGAAATACGATAATAGATACGATAACAACTAGTAATCATCATCAATAATGCATAAATAATCTCCATTGGAAATGAAGGACATGTTCCCCAGCACAAATCCAATGTTCATTTTTGTTTCACCACTCACTGTGCGAATGGCGGACCATACAGGACAGGCTGTTGGTGTTCACAATGGGTTGGAAATACAAGCATGCCGGAAGCTGGTATTGGTTGCCGAATGAAAAGAGGTGAAATATGCCGGCAACTCCAGTGTATCATGAAAATATCATGGGGAATGTTGTCGAGGTACTCGTTACTTACGAATGGTAAATATAAACACAGTGTTTGTAGATCTAGTGTTACAGTGTAACCTGACGAATATTTGTGCAGTAGAGGCTACATGGTTAGGAAAAGAACTAGCCAAACTAGCTAGATAGTAATTTCTGTGCCATGACAAAAGCAAGTTTAATGAATTAAGGCCTATCTGTGAACCCAAGCGTAGGCTACCAGCTTAAGATTGTCATTTTATTCTTCTATCAGGGGACCGGGCGCAAATGGAAAACCTCCCCTCAGAAAGAGCTTTGCACAGCAGTATATTGCTGAACATGGTGGGCGAACTGGGCACTGTAGTAAATATAATAAATGTATATAACTAATGTAATTTATTATAACCTGATTTTGTAATTGTGAGTGGAGCCCAAACAGAAGCAACATCAGATTAGGACTGTCCTCCACAACACTCCCCACTACAATACCCACAATGCCTGGACTGGATATTGGAGGAAGTTAGAGCCAAGGCTACATCAATGGCACAGATTATTGTCTAGTGTCGGTCATAATGGCAGTAGTTCCAGTGTTCTGCTACCACAAGGCAGGACACTCCCATGTAACAAGAACTGAGTTCACTGTCAAGACAGGGGCACTACAGAGTTGAGGTTGCAACACACTTGGGTTGGGACTGAACTTCCCCAATACCATCTCATGTGCTGATGTCTGGTTCAAACATAAAACAAGGAAGCAATAGCTCGCTGTCAGGTAGGCAGAGCTGGGAGAAATAGTCTGCAATCACACACATTCTGTACAACACAAAACAGTCAGGATAAGGCATTCAACTCAGAACATCAGACAAAACATTTGCTTCAGAAAGGTATGGTGAATTTGCTGAGAATGCTCAAATTCTTGCACCAGGGCATCTCTGCTGAACCTCTTTGCCATGAGCCACGCTCATGTGTTGTATCAGGTGTTTGAATAGAGCCTATGCAGGAAGATATTAGTGCACCTGTATGTAACCAGTATAATGAGCCTGTAATATTAACATAAGTAAATTTTAATCTCAAGGTCTAGGGGTCACCACACCTAAGGGATGCCCTGGTTCGAGGATAAAGATTGTTATTTAAATCCAATGACCAACACTCAATGACTAATAAATCTTTGGCTGTAAGAAAAATCACTTCACTCACACTCAATTTCTTTCTTTTCAATTATTTCACAATGTTTTACTTCAGTTCACAACTTCACATTTGTTCCTTTTATTTGGAACTTTAAATTCCCCAAAACAATACAATAAAATAAAATAAAATCTGGCCAGCAAAATAAATATAGCTGCAGCTTTAAGTTTTGTCTGGTTGTGCACAACCCCCCTGTACCTCTGAATTAATTGTTTATGCGCAGCCTACGTCGCTCCCACGCGTTGGCCGGGTCCCACCAGCACAGCAGAGCCCAAGAGGAAGACCTGCCTCGAGTCCTGAGTCCAGTCCGATGTCCACCGATCGCACTCTCTCCTTCTCTCCTCAACAGGCTGGCAGCGGGCTACTACTCCACCTCCCGTCACACACACCGCGGTTCTCAAAAAATAATTATTCAGACACTACTTAAAACGTTCCTAGGTGTACACGAATAACTTCCCGTCTCTTTCCTACGGCGCACAAGCCATGTGCTCCCCTCTAGCTTTGCAGCCGGCCCGAAGAAAGAAAGAAAAAAAACCTAAATGACACGGGCGCCACCTATGGGCCATTCCGTAAGGCACTTGGCAACTGGTGCAAAGTGGATAAGAGAACAAGCAGAATTGGACTCAACCTGGGCTATTTGTGCCTGTTAATACGGTGAAACAGGGAACTCAATGCTTTATATTACTCATTACTTTTTTTTTTACTAAACAAAAACCACAAACACCACAACAAATAAAACCACAATTTTTGAGGTTACATCTGCACTTTATAATCGCTCTTTGTAACTCGGCACTTCGTCAGAGATGTTGTATACTAGCAATGGTTAACCTAGCAATTAAATGCTTGAAACTTGTTCTGGTGACTTTCTTACTGTATTAGCAGCAATTAAATGTTTCACCTTCTTATGACAAATGTACGCTTTGTGAGTCGCTTTGGATAAAAGCGTCTGCTAAATGCCCTAATGCCGTAAATGTAAATGTAGTGTGGATCGAGGGCCCTCTGGTGGCAGAATTCTGCACTTGAGAAACACAGCAGCACTATACAACACGATAAAAGATACATTAAACAAGATACAACATGAAACATTATTTTACACATTAAATTAGGCAGAGAAGAAGAAAGACCGAAGTCTGCTTGGACCATTTGTATCAGAGTGCAAAGTTCCCTCAGTCTCTCTCAGTCAATCTTGTTTTGAAACTAATTCCATTATGAACTGACTGAAAATTGGTGGCTTTTATGGCCAACTATGCTTAAATGGTTAAGCATAAGTAATGTGTGTATATATATATAGCACTGTATGTGCATAGGCCAAAACATAAGCATAGCCTACATAGGATTGTGCACAGTGCAATAATCTATGCTGCACATTTTGACAATACTCGATGTTGTGAAATTGTTAATGGGTGGCCCAGTTCCATTCACCTTCGAAGTGCATGGTGCTCTCGTCCTGAAAATATGGACGACTGAAACTCGGTAGTTCAGTGCAGTGAAAGGCAATATGGGCGTTATGTCACAAGTTCATGTAGGTCAATTGCCTTTGTTGTCGACACACGTTACTGGAGGAACATCACGGCAATGGCTTTGAAATATGTTAGCAATGATACGTACAAAACATTATAACCTTAGCGTGTTTGCTATCGTCTTGAGAAAAAAATGTAAACCGTGTGAGCATTTGCCGCCCACCCTTCTGCTCCCTTTTTTTTCCTTTGCCCAAATTTCATTCATAAAACGCAGCAGTGATGCATCACATCACTCCACCACGTCCTCTCAAGCCTCACGTTGCTAGGCAACTGCTGCCAGCCAGAGGAAGAAGGTGAATGTCTGTTTTTGTATATATTTATTTTGTTCATGAAAGGAGAGTTCAATCATTCCACCTGTTCAACTCATTTTTTTAATCGTATACATGGACAGTTCTGCCGACCCACTGTTGTAGGCTGACTGGTCCGGTGCAGCCAAAGTGGAGCAAAAAACGCGCTCGCCATCTACGGTGTCCATGACAGACATTTACGCACGCGTTTCGTGTCCAGGCCGACATCACATGGCGCGCCTCCCCCTGCAGCAGAGACGAGGGTGCTTCACACATGCAAGGTATTGTTGTACTCCAGGGGGCGTATAGCCTAATTCTGTCTCTTTTCGTGTTATTCTGAACAATTTGTCCACTCGGTTTCCCCACACGGGCATACTTTGTGAGTCTCGCCGCGTTGCGATTTTTTTTGATATTCTTATAATAACGCCGACAGGGTGCATTCAATTCTGACCAAGACTCCTAAAAATAACCGTTTGACGTCACCCTCCGTAGCTCGTGTCAGTCACGAAATGTGGGAGTAATTGAGGTAACGTCTTTCAGCGGCTGACAGCCAATAGCGATCCTCATCTCCAGCAATATTCCTTCACTCACGCCGAACAAATGGAGGGGGGGAGCGGACGCGCATGTCGTCTGGAGTAAAATAGCCCAAATTCCTGGCGATCTTAATATGAATCACCAAGCCGAAGCCATGCTTTATTTCTCTTCGTTAACCATTCCAAATGCAGCCGAATAGGCGGCACGCTTACAGGAGTTGTCCGTCATTTTCCCCTCATCGTGGAGACTAAGAGCAATTTTGATTAACGATTTTTTTTTCATCGCTTGGACCCGCCGAGATTTCATTTCGTAGTTGAGGTTGGGAATGAAGAGGGCCCATCTCACCCGTTGGGAACGTTGTCCCCCACGGCCGATTGTGTTTGTGCGCCGGGGGTCCATCACGGCACCAGCGACAGCACAGCACGAGAGAAGAGAACTGGACCGACGTGAGGACCGCACGAAATAAGGACGGCCTGCGAGTTTCGCCAACCCCTCGGTGCACAAGATACTGGGACGTAACTGAGCACAATGTCGGATCATTCTGCCGTTTCATCGTGACAACGGGTGGTCCAGCAAAGCAAAAATAATAAAGCTCGGAAGTTGGAACACCAGCAGTCCAATACAGAAAGTAACGACAACACAAACGTTGCAGACTTTCAAGGATATTGTCCATAGGAACATCTCGCGGAGCCTGGGCAAGTTCCAGGGGGGTCTCGGGTTGGAGGCAGCAAGTTGAAGAATGGGCAACGCGCCCACGATCAGGAAAGGCAACGAAATGGAAAGCGGTGGGTATCCTCCATCTCAACGTCTTTTAATATAGCCCTATGCATGTTTTACAATATATTAGGTGTCCTGCGTGCCGTTGTGTTGTCCTTAACGTTTGCGTAAAGAAGGGTCTCTATCAAGGACTGAATAAGCCATTGCTTATTGGAAAAAGTGTTGCCAGTTTGCTTACCCATTACGATACTCATCCATACCAGCTAGGCCTATAGTTTGAATGAAACGTTGTTAAGATCCTTCCTGGGTTGTAGGCTTACAAGACCCATTCGATTCACTTTCCGAAATGGAATCATGTGTGTGCCAATATATATAGATTCATTTACACGTGTGTGCACTAAGATGTGATGTTATCTTCCGGTCTGTTGGAAAATATTGAGTGGGACTACATTTTCTTAACTTTTCAAGAAATTCCTCTTTAAGAACTCTCCTGACAGCTTCTAAAGACTTTTGTATTCGTGGTCTTCTTAGTTGTTGTTTAACTCGATGCTTAATTTGCTTATACTGTAGGCCCGTCTGATGTTACAGTTGAGAACCAATTATTCTGCGGAGCTTTTTTTTAGGTCACTTCTAGAAATGTACGGTACTCTATAGGAGAAATACCATGTCATCTTTACTTAAAAATCACTCACTGTTTTGTAATTCATGTCAATAGTTTTTCACTTTGTTTTACTAAACTGTGCAAGGTGGAGTCAGGTGCAAATACCACCTCATGCTCGCTTAAACTCAGGCATAATCCCACAAACACTCACACACTCGCCCACTGAATTTACATGTATTTATAGTGTATCGAATTTTCAAATGAATGACAATGAACATTTCCCCAACATCTCCTTTTCCCAGGAAAGAGGCAAATTGTACAACCCAGGAACTAAAATGTTACATTAACATTTAGGGCATTTAGCAGACGCTTTTATCCAAAGCGACTTACAAAGAGTACATTTGTCATAAGAAGGTGAAACATTTAATTGCTGCTAATACAGTAAGAAAGTCACCAGAACAAGTTTCAAGCATTTCAATTGCTAGGTTAACCATTGCTAGCATACAACATCTCTGACTAAGTGCCAAGTTACAAAGAGCGATTAAAGTGCCAGGACGTACAAAATGTTGTAAGAGACGCAGACATGCTGATGCTGTTATGGATCAGCCGACTTTAAACTAAGAGTTGTGTCCTGCTTGCTTGAGGCCCATTTCTCCCCATGTCTCATTCCTCATTCACTTTGATAGAAAAAGGAGGCAAAGCTTAATTTATATCAATACAGTGTTGTTAATTTGCTCCATTTATTCATGCGACCCTCCTTGCCTCTGCATTTCCTGTACTTACCATACACAAATAGAACTGTTTGAGTAAGTAATACATATATGCATGTGTTTTTACAGTCAAAGAGTTCCTTGCTGAAGCCAAAGAGGATTTTATGACGAAGTGGGAGAACCCTGCACAGGTTGGTATAATATATATATATTTTGAAAGTTGTGAGATGAATGTCCAAATTATACTTCTGTTTGGACATTCTACATCACTGCTGTTGCCCACATAGGCCGCTGCCATGGGCCACCTATCAGTCTCTGTAATGTTTTCCAGTTAATTTACACTAGTCATGAAGGTTCAAATGTTGGTTCACCTATACAGCAAACCATCTTCCCATTATGAACATCACCAGATGTCAGTGAATTAGTGACCTTTGGCAGACAACACTCCAAATCACAGACACAGAACTGGTGAATGCAAGGACCCGTGTAGAGACGCATGGTGTATCTATGGTGGCTATTCAATTAAGTATATTTCAGGCTTCAGTCACAAGCTAGGCTCCAGTAACAGTTTCTGAAGTGACCCTGGAGTGTGCTCTACTTAACTACAAATTAACAACAACTGCATTGAACTAGACATAGTGAGACACACTAGATGGACCAGACTTAGACTAGATTAAGCCGACAATATTGGGGTGGGCAATATGATCTCAAATTTAAATCACTGTATTTTTCACTTTTCAGAAGGTGTTATATAACGGTATAACATTTTGGGGAGGTTTTGGGAGAAGTAACCACTCCTCCCTGTTGTGTAGTCAAAGGTAGTATTTTGATAATATGATAAGTAAATGGTATGTATCCTTATGAAACAGAGACATTTTGCATACTCAACAGCATTCATTTAGCAAAAAGATAAAAAAAATTAACAGAATACACCACACAATAACAGTGTAATAATGGTTGAAACAATTTCACAAAAACTAACTAGAACAAGTACTAAACTAGAGTTCTTTTGCAGGAACACAGGCCTGTCAACATTTTAGTTAGTCAGAAGGGAACATGCAAGTCAAACAAGAACAGGGAACAAAACTGAATTGAAACTTGGGTGACCGGAAATGATTGAGGGTTATGTACATGTACAAGTACATGTAAATGTTATTATTTAAGTAAAGTCTAAAGTCTTTAATCACTAATCTTTAGAATCTAACAAAGGAGGAAACACAGAAAACAGGAAAGAGTTTAAGAGAGACATTTTGTGGTATCAATAACAAGCCACCTTAATGAGCATTAATAGAGCTTTGAGGGCTCTGAACTCATAGTATAACTCTGAAGGGAAAACAAAGGTGCATCAGCAGATGGCCTGCTGCGTCCTAGTGGGTTACAAGATTTGCACACATTTCACTAGAAATCAAGTCTCAGAACCAGGCGAATGTGTGAGCTCATGTTTTGCTCTGGCATATACTGTATAACACTCTTCTTTGCGAATTGGTCTGGTGATGTCAGGCTACTACAAATCACCTATCTCTATAAACAGACTATAAACGCACATAGACTGTGTCTGAACGTAGCACTGTCTTCCGCTGGATGTGCGATGAATGGTGACAGCAGGGAGGCAGAGTGCAGCGTTCCACAGCGCTGTTTACAGAGTGAGAAATCACCAACTGAAGCCCTCAAATGTGCGACTCGACACCCCCACCACGAGGGGCATGGCCAGGACGATCGAAGAATCGCTCAAAGACTTCCGAGTTAGGAATACACTGACGTTACCTCCAGCCCCAAGATGTTTCTTGTTTAACGAAGCCTCAGCAATTTGAGAATTGGAACAGTGGGGACACTGGAGAGTGAGGAAAACATCTGAAAATTTCTGAAAAACATCTCCAGTGTCAGACAGACAGACAGACTTCTGTCTGTCTGTCTGTCTGACACTGGAGAGTGAGGAAAACATCTGGAGATGTAGCAGGAAGAAGGTACGAGACGAATCACTCTCAGATATCTCAGACGCACAGCCTCGACTCACAGCCCCAAAAGGTCATGTGACATATTACCATGTGAGCGGATTGTAAGAGAAGAAAAAAAACTAAATATTCAGTTTCAAAATTATTGCAAGAAACAAATAAACATTTAGTAAGCTATCACAATCAAACTCCTCATCATTCCAGTCAATGAAGACTCCAGAAACATTGAGAATGCTGTAGTAGATAGGTATCAATTCGTTTTGTGATCAGATATGTAAAACCATGATCAAATGAAGTGTCTAACTGTTGTGTTAACGTCTCTCCCTTTCCTTTCCTCAAGAACACAGCTTGCCTGGACCATTTTGAGAGGTTGAAAACCTTGGGCACGGGCTCGTTCGGTCGTGTCATGTTGGTGAAACACAAGGACACAGACCAGCATTATGCTATGAAGATCCTCAGCAAGCAGAAGGTCTGTGTTGTACATCTTGGGGTGACTTGGGTGGATTTAGGGTGCTATATAGACTTAAAGGTCCTTAAGACCTAAGGATTTTGACCTCAGTCAAAATATTGACGAAGAACCAAATTGATAAATCAAAATAATGTCACTATCAGTTTGTTTGTTTCAGATCCTATCTTGGTGATAAACCAAGTCATACTACCAAACTAGCACGGGAAATCCTTCAGTGATATCCGTCAGTGATCCGTCAGTGATATGCAATTCCAACCAGAAAAAAACATTTATATATAAAATGGGAATAATTTGAACATGGCCGTGTTTCCTGACTACACTGTACCCAATAGCTCTCAATGGGATATCCATGTGGGATGGTTCATTCCTCTGCTTATGATAAGCTTCCCTGCAGTAATTAACAATGTGTAAGAAGGTATCACATTGCCACTGGTCAATGTATTCTGTAATCTTCAAAAAAATCTCACTTATCCCAGTTTGAAAGCAAAGTTGATCGCTAACCACATTCTCAGCATGCTCTCTTTCTGCCTTTCAGGTTGTGAAATTAAAACAAATAGAACACACTTTAAATGAGAAGAGGATTCTACAGGCTGTTAACTTTCCTTTTCTGGTTCAACTGGAATACTCATTTAAGGTACAGACTTAAGAAGAAATATCCTTTTGGTAACATTTTTTGTGCCCCTTTCAAATGTGAAATCTATATAGCGTTTCTAGTGATACCGATGAGTGTTTGGAAATGGTGCCCATGAGAATCTGCTTGCACATACATGTACAGAAAGGACAGATTTGGAAACCAAACCATTTGGAGCAATGTGTTTTTACAGCAAGTGTCAGACATAGTCATTTTAATGTAAAAATGTGTGACTTTACGTCACAGTTGTCCTGATGTCAAATATGTCAGTAGCTGTCTTTCTTAAACTTCATGTAAAAACACATTTCTCCATACGTTCTGACATTTTAAAATAGAAATGTTTGATTTTTAATTTTTAATTCTCTGAAATGATTCTGTAAAAACTGCTTGATTTTGGGTTAGTGTGTAGGCACTGCAGTTTTTGTTAAAACCCTAACCCTATTTAAAACATCGGCCATTGTCATATGTGGTAAGTCGCCAACTCTCCCTGTGGCCTTTTCAATGCATTTACCATAAAGGGTAGAATACTGCGTGCACTCCAAATTTCAGGGGCCGTCTGACTTGACCACAGAGTTGCGAGGGGGGCTAGCTTGATTGCAGTCATGTATATCGGCAAGAGATACATCTGTGCATCCCGTTTGTTCTCATTTTCAACTCTCAACATGAGCTGAAGAAAGAAAGTGTCAACGCCTTGACAACGCCACTGGCACGCTTACGTCAGAGTGGACACGAGTGTGCGTGGATTGCATGGTGGTGCTTGTGCATGTCCCTCACTGTCTTCTGTCTTCACACTCACTGTCCTCTGTCTTCATACTCACTGTCTTCTGTCTTCACTCACTGTCTTCTGTCTTCACACTCACTGTCCTCTGTCTTCCACTCACTGTCCTGTCTTCACACTCACTGTCCTCTGTCTTCACACTCACTGTCCTCTGTCTTCACACTCACTGTCCTCTGTCTTCACACTCACTGTCTCTGTCTTCACACTCACTGTCCTCTGTCTTCACACTCACTGTCCTCTGTCTTCACACTCACTGTCCTGTCTTCACACTCACTGTCCTGTCTTCACACTCACTGTCCTCTGTCTTCACACTCACTGTCCTCTGTCTTCACCAGGACAACACTAACCTCTACATGGTCATGGAGTACGTACCTGG
>OMKQ01094863.1:0-11958 GCA_900302335.1 Phycis phycis
TGCAGTATTATCAAGGCTACAAACTGGGTGTTGGTGGCAACATTCCTGCCATGCATTCAAATCACAAGAAGCTTCCAGATGCTGAAGCGCTTTCCCATCCACAAGCAGTGGTTGTGATGCCGGAGAGAGCAGGCGGAGAGTAGGCTGAGAGTAGGCTGAGAGTAGGCGGAGAGTAGGCTGAGAGTAGGCGGAAAGTAGGCGGAGAGCAGGTCGGAGAGTAGGCTGAGAGTAGGCGGAGAGTAGGCTGAGAGTAGGCTGAGAGTAGGCGGAAAGTAGGCGGAGAGCAGGTCGGAGAGTAGGCTGAGAGTAGGTGGAGAGTAGGCTGAGAGTAGGCGGAAAGTAGGCGGAGAGTGAGCGGAGAGTAGGCTGAGAGTAGACGGAGAGTGGGTGAAGAGTAGGCAGGGAGTAGGCGGAGCTACCATTTGCATTTACATCTACATTTAGGCATTTAAGCAGACGCTTTTATTCAAAGCGACTTGCAAAGAGTACATTTGTCATAAGAAGGTGAAACATTGCACAGCTCTTCATTTGTGTGTGTAGCAGTGTACTGTTTAGTCAGGGTACTGTTGCTGTACCCAGCCAAGAATGGTGCCAAAGAGAACAAAAGGGGGCTGTTCGAGTGTGCTGTAGGTTGTGCTGTCCCGCCCGCCAGGTACGTCCCACCATCGATCCTGAGAGCACAGTTGTGTAGCCCTACTGTGGTGGTGTGTTCAATGAATCACACATTTCAAGACCAGTTCATGTGGTTAGCAAGTCTTTTTTGTATTTGAAAGTAGCAATGTGTAAGATTGAGCCCCTCCCAGTGAGTAGGTAAGAGCCTCTCAAAAGTCTACAAAAACCCAATAACAGCGTTCTTAATGGGCTAGCTGGGTGGCATGAGTGGGAAGGTTTATTTTTTCAAGGTTTGTAGGTACTTCCCAAATTATGTCATATTTGAACGTGATTGATTGTTGCGAAAATTACAAATCATGGAGCCGAATGGGATGGTACATATTATGCTGTCATTACCGTTTTGCAAAAAAGGGACATTATTTTGAATTGCACGGGGGTCAATTTTATGGCGTTTTAGCCAGCGAATAAATCAGTTTAACCAATCACACTCAGGTATATTTGTCATCGTCACCATAGACACTGTACATGGATATGGTGACAACCTTTTGCGTTTCTCACACACAGTCCTCTTATTGCATCCATAGTGGTACACTACATTCACAGACCTGTAATTAATGCTATCTGTTATATGTATTGATCATTCATCTCGATAGCAGTGGGCGCTACAAGACAGTACTTACTACACTGTGGTATGTGAATATAGGTTGCCTTTGATAACATGACAGTTTTGTTTTGGGTAACAATTTTCTCCGAAAGGGTGAGAACCGACTTTTAGTTGTTGAACAGGGAAACTACCTAAAAAATTTTAATTTCCAAGACATGGACGTTATGGACATTATCATAATCCTCATCCGCAAACTGCCATTCGCTACACTATTTTACCGTCTGTGCAGCAGGTGATGTCCGCGTCCAAGAAAGAGTTAAGCTTCCAAGACACTTACAGTATAATGCCATGGTGTGTGTGTGTGTGAACACACGTGTGGAGCTCCTGGCCAGAGGTTGATTTTGATGCCTGTGCCCAAAATGGTTAAGCTTTTTGGATTTATATTATAGCGCCACACAACACATTTTGTATTGCTCATTATAAACAAAATGCATTTTTTTTTTTATTAATTTTTGTGAATTTTGACGCACAAAGGCAGTGCAACATGGTAGCCTCCGTGGCAGAGAACCCGCTCCCCCTGTAGATATAAATGGCTCAAACTAAGGCAATAAAAACACAACAATTCTAATTTTCGTGGAATTATACGCGAATTATAACATACATATTAACGTTATATTCTTTGTATGCCAAGTCTGTTTCACTAGATGCCACTAAATTCTGCACACTGGACCTGAACAGATCACACTCTCAACTGCACCGATCGGATGTAGGGAGCTAAAGATGCGATCAGTCCCGGAGTGTCTAGTGGTGAAAACATGCCAAGGTGACGGAGCTTCCAAGCAAAGCCGCTGGGCAGCAGCAGTCCTCTACAGAGCCATCATTTGGTCAATATTTCCAGACAATAGGGGAATTACAAAGTACCCTGCCCTAAACATTAGCGTTACTAAAATGCAATCAAGCCAGATACCTCTCAAGTTTCAAAATGTCCCCAATGGCTATAACATTAAAATCGCTGTTTAGAAGTGAATTCCACTAGCACTACAAGAGTAAAAAGCACGGGAAACAAGCCAGTGGAGCTCCTGTGTGAGTGCTATGCACAGAAACTGTATATAATCAATATATGTACATAGGTGGAAACTATTGCGGACAAAAAAGTGCCTACAATACGAGAACACTCGAACTTGTTGAGATTTGGACAGTGTATTCTCGATGTTTAGAGTTTTTGGGGTTATTTCTTGCAACCCTAGCCTGTACATCATCACACACTGACATAGCCTATTGTATTCTGCTTGAATGAACTGCGCTTAATCAGTGGCTGATGCTGTACATAATTTATTTCTAAAATATCTAAAATGATATACAAATATCACCACAATCAAGGGAGATTGTATCGCAGTTCCTATTGATATTGCCTCATCTTTTGCTTTTATTTTTTCTTGGGGGGGGGGGCTTACATTTACCATCAGTGTTAAATTGCTGGAAATATTCGTATTTGTAGCAATTCTCAGCTCTACTCGCTTCCAGCTTTAATGTAAAATGTGTGACTGGAGCTAAAGCAGATAGATCTGACGTGGTTGCAGAAGTGTTATAGGCTCAAGGATGAATAGGATTGGTTCATATCAGTCTGCTGGTTCATTCTTGTCGGGGGAAACACATAACATGGCCAGTAGCATCCAGGGCCGTGAGAGCAAATGGGAGCACAGCAGGACAGGGCTATGAAAATCTATAAATCTATACTAATATCAGAGGTGGAGAAATAGGCTATTTCATGGAAGTCACCACAGTGTGGATGATTCATGTTGAGGAAATGTATGGCCTGAATTTACACTGCCAACTATGGAAAGCCATTCAGCTGAAGAAAAGTGAAAACAGATTGTTTTGTGGTGCATATCTATTCTACTAGTCTAATATGTGGAATTGGACATTCACAGATGAATCCAATCACTTGAAAATATGGTATGGCTAAAGACTAGATTTATTCCTTCTGTCCAAAGGAACCAAACACACAAATCAGAGCAAACGTGAGATTGTTTGATATTGAAAAAATGAAATAACAGCAAACTGTATTATCACAACAAGGTTTTGTTGTGTGTACCAGAAATAAGGACATTGACATTATTATAAATATATATGAACCCACTGCCCAAGTTCTCCCTAAACTCTTACAGACAAGCTAACCAAAACTCTCCCAGTTGAATTGTGTGTAACTTTGGAACTAGAGCACAACTTTAATTCCAAACTATAGAAAAAAATGCATCACTTATAAATATGGTAGTTAAGCATTTTAAAACTTGGGTGGGGGTGGAAGGGTGGAGCAAAACTTGATGAAGTGAAAATCTATTGAAAGTAAAGGATGCAAACATTCATAATGAAACATGTCTGAGTGAACATTATTCAGGATTCACATGATTTATCGGAAATCGGGTTGCTTCAGACACCATCATATTTTGCCCTGTTGCCTACTGCCTCTGTATTCATATGCATATATCTGTTTATAGAGTCTAGTGGACCCTTAATTGAGCTAATAACCACTGAAACCTGAGAGCATGTCACGTTTGAGGCATTATAATTAATTAAACGGCCTACCAAAATAAGGTTAACTATTTTGGACAGCTCTGGAAATCTTCGTTTAGATGTGCTTATAGCTGCAATTGTACATTTATGCTTGTGTACGGAAAGTGTGGCCACATTTATATGGGAAGCCATAGAACGGAAACACATCCGCTGACCGTGAGCTGGTCACGTTGGAGAAGTGTCTTTGTATATGCTTTGCTATTTTCTAAATCATTCTATTTTTGAATGTCCAGCTTTTCCTTTAGCACTCTGTGAAATTATTTTGGCAGCAACCAAATATTTTCTCCAAAGGTCAGAATTAAGGGTGTTATTTCGTTTTGGAACCAGCACCTTTAATATGGCTTCTTAAATGAGTACTAAAACCGATTGGCCACACTTAATTTTTCTTATAGTTACTATATAATATAAAGCAAAACTCTGAGTCAAGGTCTGAGTCAAGGTCTCTTGGATAATTTAACATTTTGTATTTCAATTAACATATATATATATATGGACTGCAAATGTATATGCATATCTTTTGCCTAACATGTGTCATTTAGGTTGTTTTGCTGTGTCACAAGGTTGGAATAAGTTTATTGTACTTCAGAGTATGATCCTAAGGGAAGTACAATTAGGAGCTTAGGAGTTTATTCAACATTTTCTTTGGGTTATAAAACATGAAACTACTAAATATTTCATGGGTTTGAGATATCTGTGCTTGTTGGGACCTTGAATAAAACAAAAAGGTCAATACATTGTGCTGGCATGATTCTATTTATTTGTTATTGCTGACATTCCTCATTTGTTGCTCTGCCATCGGTAAACTCCCTTCACTGCCCACAGCGTGTTGGTGTTTTTTGGATATATATTACATGTTTGCCATCGTTTAAGATGCTTTGAAGAGCAAAGCAAAGCATTCTCTTAGTTTTTTGGAATAAGGGTAAAAAAGACACGCTCAAGGCCATTACGTCATCTTTTAGTTTCATCACAGATAGCAGTTAGGGCAACACATGACCAGAGTTGTCCTATTGATTTCGTCAACGTCACACTTGTGATAAAACTGATAATCGTACTTTTCTCCCCACCATCTGGGTTAAATGGTGTTAGTGCACACCATGCTATGGCTCAACCAGATGTCATAGAGAAAGGTATAAAGGGTAAAGGGGCATTCAGCAGACGCTTTTGTCCAAAGCAACTTACAACCAGTACATTTTGTGGGGCTCAACATGTGGACTGTTGGAGGAGGGGGATCGAGGGGGTCGAACCGCCGACCCATACGGTTAGTGGACGACCCGCTCTGTGGACGACCCGCTCTGACCAGGCTGTAGCTCAGGCAGTAGTCCATCATACCTTACCTTATAAGGTAAGGTCTTTCATGATTTATGGACAAAAATGGAAATCACTACTCTTTGCAAAAAAAAAAAAAGGAAAGGGCATACAAGGATAGAAAACTAGGCTGTTGTTGACGCTGGGCTCATGTTTCATATGTACCAACGTCAACACTATATCCTTCTTTGGTTTGGGAAGTGCCCACAGTAAGGCTGTTCATCTTGATCTATGGTTGTCACGAAAGAGGGCTGCAGCCAGCAAGGACGAGAGGGCAAGGGTCAGGCCTGCTACAAGATGGACGAGGCTTCCTCTCCTAATTCCTGTGTGGTATTCTATTCTGTCTCCCTGCCTATTTCTCAAACATATTTTTCCTTTACTTTGCACCTCCAAGGCACGAGGTGCCATCCTAAAATGTGAATCTTCATGAAAAATGCAGAATGGTAATGAAAACTTTTAATATCTTCTTGAAGCAAATTCAAATGCATGTATTATGCATGCATTTATATTATTATTATTATTATTATTATTATTATTATTATTATTATTATTATTATTATTATTATATTATGTTGTTATACAAAAATAGTATCATTCAACTGCATTATTAATCAAGTATTAATTATATTATCACACGGTATTATCTGACTACGATATTATTAAACTATATTAGACTAACTTTTCAGAGAATGGTTGTTAGGGCACACTGTTACACGTTGCTGCCCCCTATTGGTGTGAAACAGTACTATGTTAAACTGTAGTGGAAGTAGGGTTTGCGGAGGAATTTACCAGGTGGTCAACTGTGGTACTGCACCACAAGGCCAGATAGACATTTCCTCGTTGCGAACCAGTAGAAAAGAACTGGGCTCTAAACCTGAAACTAAACCTAAACTGAAGATTGCTGAAATTGAGAAATGTACTGTTTATATTATAGAAGTATCTAACATTGTGTTATATTTGAGAGCGAACATGATATGGTATAGATATGGTTGGCAATTTAGTTGAGAAGCACGTTTCGTCCTAATTGTTTAAATTATCTTCAAATTCCGACAACAATCAATAAATCAACTGCACTGATCAAAAATCCCCCAAAACGCCAGGATGTGTGGCTGTCGCAGGCCTTGTAATAAGCCAATCATTTAATTCGGCCCGAATGAGATGATTGGATGGCCAAGCTTACACCATTAACTACCTACCTGGCTACCTGTGCGGACTCTGCCTAGGCACTCATTGCATATCAAGGGTCTATAACTTAAAAGGTATCAGCCACCTTATACCCAGCCCTACGCATGAAGTGCGATTCTCTTCAATTAGAAAATGGCTGAGCGTGGCGTTTCCCCTTCAACAGTCAAGGATACATTCAGATAAACATAATCATTAAGAGCTGCTGCTACTCATGTGATGATTGTGCATCCTGGATAGACCGTCCTACACTTATTATCACGATATACGTAATGATAATCCCTCATAAAAAAAAAAACAAGAAATCCAAGTCTGCTTTGCATTAAATACAAAATAGCTGTGATTTATTCCTTTTGAACAAATATGGCGACAATTGTCGCCGTCATAATAAAGGGAGCTAACAGTCTTTCCACAGAGGAGGGTGTCGGAACATTAAAACGTGTTCAAATTCAGTTCTCCCGGTCTTCGATCCTGTCCAGAAATGTCCGGCTACTTTACAATTTACATTTGGTTTACAAAGCCGCCAACAGCTTGTACAAATTCATATGAAAATAATTACAAGGACAAAGCAGAGGTCACTGACAACATGACGTCATAAACGGTGTACAGGCCAAGGGGATGGCTTGTTAGCTAGTTTGCTTGCTAGCTGTAGCTTTGTCGGTGGATGGCTGTCCAGGCTCGCCTCCAGGCTCCTCAAGGATGTTGGTTGTCCCTACTACGTATTGTAGTTCCTACTAGTAGGTCTTGAATTCCTTGTTGTAGGGCTTGTAGTCCTAGTCGTCAGACTTCTAGTCCTACTGGTAGTTCTTGTAGCTTTAGTAGAAGGTCTTGCAGTCCTACTAGTAATTCTTGGTGTCCTACTAGGGCTTGAAGTCCTAGTAGATATTGTACTCCTACTAGTAGGTCTTGTAGTCCTAATAGTAGGTCTTGTAGTCCTAGTAGTAGGTATTGTAGTCCTACTAGTAGGTCTTGTAGACCTACTAGTAGGTCTTGGTGTCTTTCAGGATTCTCAAAACCCCTTCACCAAGAGAACAGTCCAACATGGAGATAGCTACTCTACTCTACTAGTTCTACTCTTGAAGATTTCTCCCTCCCCGCCAACTAGTTCCAAGGATCTAACGAACTCGTTAGGATCTAACCTAGCTAGCTAGCTAGCTGTTCAGCATCAAACTAGCGGGTCTAGCTCTAAGTAGCTGGCTTAGCATTTAACTAGCCGGGTTAGTGGCTAACTAGCTGGCTAGGATCTAACTAGGTGGCTAGGATCTAACAAGTTGTTAGATCCAACTAGTTTGACCAAATCAAACTAACTGGTTGGTGGTATATAGCTAACTAGCTGGTTACGGTCTGACTAGCTAGTTAGAATCTAACTAGCTGGTTAGGACCTAACTAGGTGGTCTACAGCTACCTAGCTGGCTAGGTTCTAATGAGTTGGTTAGATCTAACTAGTTTGACTAGGTCTAGTTTGACTAGATCTTACTCGCTAGTAAGGATCTAACTAGCTTGTTAGGATCTCAACAGTTGATCTAGTTAGACAAGTTGTGCCAACTAGTTCTTGGTGCTAGTTAACTTTCTGTCCAGGAGGAGGGCCCTTCAGCAGCAGGTGTGTGTGTGTGTGTGTGTGTGGGTGTGTTAGGACTGCTTGAGGCGCTTGCGGGGTGGACCCAGGAAGGGGCACTGAGCAGAGGCCAGGGAGCGGTACGCCTCGGCTACCAAGTGAGGATGAGACGCTACCATGGACCTCCAGCCTGCCGTCTCCATCACCTCCGCAGCATGGCTACACACACACAAACAGAGACACGCACTCACACACACACACACACACACACACACACACACACACACACACACACACACACACACACAATCAATTAAAAACAGGCTGGGCTTGCAGATTTTGTACACTAGCAGACCGTCTAATCAAGCTAATGTAGAGAGAGAGTGAGTGAGAGAGACAGAGAGTCGTGAGTGAATGAGAGAGAGTGTGTAAGTGAGTGAGGGTGAGTGAGTGAGTGAGAGACAGTGAGGAAGTGACAGAGAGAGAGAGAGAGAGAGAGAGAGAGAGAGAGAGAGAGAGAGAGAGAGAGAGAGACTAGTACTGACTAGTTGATGAAGTCGACAGCTTGAGTCTTCAGCTGATCAGCGCTGTGTAGATCTGCGAGGATCAGGACATCTGCTGCATTCTCCACCGACAGACTGCTGCACAACGCATCCTCACACATGACCTTTAACCTCTCCAGGGCATACTGGCAAACAGAGAGACCACACTTTAACCTTTAACACTTTAACCAGGGCTACCGACAGACACTTGGAGGTGTTTGGCGAAGTTAGAAGCTGAGGATGCAGAGGTCAATTTGACTACTCTTTGCACTTTATATCTTGAAAGACCAGGGTATCTTTAAAACGGCAGGACATCTTTAAAAGGCACCGGCATGTTTGAGGCGGTTGGACAGAATGTCACCTTGTCGGCCGCGGCGAGCAGGTCATCGGCCATCTTGTCCAGGTTCGGGGCTTTGTCTGTGTAAATGAAGCACATCATCTCTTTGAAGACCTCGGGCTCCACGTCGTTGATCTCAACGCGGTTCTGGAACAGAACGTACACAGCATAGCACATTACGATGTAGAAGGGTGCAGTACAGTATAATATAGAAAATGCAGTACAGTAGAAATACAGCATAGTTACGACACTAGGTAAAAGAGCATTCAGCGAAGGGAACTGGGGTCACCTTTTTACTCTCCTCCATCTCATGCTCAAACATGGCACTGAACACGGGCGAGCGAGCTGAAAAGCAACACGAGAGCGAGTCAGAACGAGCAGAGCAAGTCAGAAGAGAATACCTCATTATCCAGATCACAAACTGAACAATATGCACAACGAAGGATAACAATACGTTCAAAAGGGCTCTGTGGTTACCTGCAAGAATGGCTTTGTGTGCCTGGAACTCCTGTCCGGCGACGCAGAGCGAACAGTCTGTGAATCTGGAGTTCTCCCACAGGCCTCCCAGCTCCTCAGCCAGGCGGCAGTCTGGCACCTTGACCATGTTCATGGTGTTCTGGCCAGAGATGTTCACAGAGTCCTGCACCACACTCACCTGCAGGGGAACACCTTTTAAGAAACCACCCTTACCCTAACCCACGTAAACCAGAACCCTAACCATAACACTGTACCAGTAGAAGACTAATTAAGCCAGTACAACCAGTGGAAGACTGTGTTGTACTGGGCAGCCATCACAAGAACCAGGGGAAAACTGTGGATGTACTGGGCAGCTATCCGGTAGAGCCAGTCGTAGAAGCGTATCAAATAAACGGGCGGTTACCTCACAGAACAGGGTGAGCTTGTCGTCGGGTAGAAGGCCGTTGGCTTCATCCAATAAAAAGTCTCGCCGGATGAACTTCTTAAAACCCCAGTCTTTGCCCTGCACGAAGCGGTACGCTCGCTGGCTTTCTGCATGCATGCACACACGCGCACACACGCACACACACACACAGGTGTTAGCACACATGCTATTCTTATTGCTAGCCCTGGAATTGCTAGCACCAACATCATAGAGGTAGCTGGATTATCACTAGCTCTCGTGCTATAGAGCTTGGAGATCAGAATGCATCACTTTTTTGTTGCCAACCCAAGCCGCTATTTTGTCGTGACTCGGGAGTTGTCATGTAAAACACTAAGCGTATTTTACATTACGTACATTACACTGCGTACAAATGTACACATACCCTAACCTAGGCTCATGAAAACCTTGTTTTCATCACATGCGAAACGGTGAAGCAGTTTCAAACACAACAATGTCACCCGATAACGACAAATCATTTCCCCATTCATTAACGAACAACAATGACAATAAAAAACATTCCCAATGCTCCTATAAGGGAGGCAGTCATTGCGATGTGATGTCCCTAATGCACTTGTATCCAGAGTCAGTGTGTTTTCTCACTCAATATTAAGCGGTTGTCTGACGGGAAGTATCACCAATGACCTCGCCACTGACACATTGATGAACCTCTAGAATGAATGGGAGAATGGAACGCTAGTGCGGCCTCACCCATAGCCTTGGTCTCCTCTCCTTTGGCGTTAAGGATGGAAAACTTGAACTTGGCACGGACCTCTGCCTTCGGGCAGCTCACCAGCAACAGGTAGAGAGACAGGTAGTCCTTACTCTCCTCGTCCAAACCCTTAGGGTTAACGCGCAAACACCTAAAGGACACGGGAAACCAGGTCACAGTTAGGGTTAGTCAGTACAAACCCTTAGGGCTAACATGCAAACAGCTAGAGGACACAGGAGAACAGTCAGGGTTAGGCTACTAAGACACACAAACACAGAGAGGACAGGTCAACTGGGGTTTCTGGTTGCCACGATGTTCCGTTGGCCGGCGGTACAAGGCACA
Organism: Phycis phycis; assembly: GCA_900302335.1. Lineage (NCBI taxonomy): Eukaryota > Metazoa > Chordata > Actinopteri > Gadiformes > Phycidae > Phycis > Phycis phycis. The sequence goes on from OMKQ01094863.1 coordinate 10,664, forward strand.
GACCACGGTGTTCACGTTGGCCAATTTGCGCCACATCACTATGGCCACACAGTCCCTGCACGGCGGCCGATCGCCCGACAAACCCAGAGCGAGGGCCGCGATTACGCCATTTTCGTTCACACGCAGTACACACAGTACACACGGTGACTATAATTAGGTTTTAGGGTTAGTGTGAAAGAACTTCCAGACCCTGAGGGTTAACGACCAACCACCCGGAGAACTTGTTAGTGTCAGTGGTGGGGTAAGTGTGAGGGTTTGGGGTTGGAGGGCAAACTGCGTGCGAGTGAAGTTAGATGAACTACGGGACTCCTGTGAGAAAAACAAGGATGTCATCTCTAAACACATTGCGGCGAAGAGGCTAGGGTTGTCACAGCTCCGATCCACCCACCATTTCAGTTTATCATTAGCACCGGAGGAGAAGGTGGAGCTCTTGATGACCTCGCCCATCTCCTCACGACAGAAGCTGAAGTTGTTAATGGTCCACATGTAGGAGAACTTCACCACTTTGATCTGTAAAAGAACAAAAATAGTTAGTTAGCCTACTCTACAGGTAGCCTTCATCTCAAGGTCCTGTTATGACCATTCAGTTTGATCTGGTAAAATGTTGAAAGTTGCAAGTGTAAGATTGAGCCTCTCCCAGTTAGTAGGTTTATCAACTAGGATAAAACAAAAAAATATTAGCAGAATATATCAGTTGGGCGATTTTATTGATAACCTTTTTTTATTGATAAATCACTATAGATCAGTACTGACTAAGATATGTCCAGGTAATTTTAAGCCACAAACTAGTTGAAATGTACATTGCAACTTTAAGTGTCAGGTAAGTTAGTCTGTGTGTGTGTGTGTGTGTGAGGTTGAGTGTGTGACTGTGTACCTGTGTGTAGCACCAGGACTCGGCCACCGGTCCACTGGACATGTCGGCAGGGGGAGGGGGGCTCGGGACTCTGGACATGGCCAGCTTGACCACTGGTGTGCTAAGCTAAGCTAAGCGTTCTTCTCAATAAAAACGTTCCAACCACAGCACGCGGACACCTGGAAGACATCATCGTCATCATCATCATCATGATGCCTATGTCCACATTGAACTTCCTCATTTGGGTTAGATGATGATGAAATGGAAATACTTTCTTCTGCTTTCAACTTCTAAAACCAAATTGTTAAAATCACAAATAACAAGAAAATAACAATAACAATACCTTCAACAAAATAAACAACAGAACCTTGCAAGTTATGGGTTATCCACCTACATATATACAGATCGCCACATATAAATGATCTACACACACATAGATATA
>OMKQ01094866.1:0-10531 GCA_900302335.1 Phycis phycis
CAACATCTCTGGCGTGCCAAGTTACAACTTGGCACAATAATAAAGTGCCAAGACATACAACATACAAGAGCATGAGGGTAGGTTTTTTTATTGTTTTATTTTGTACGTTCGAGGTAGAGGATGGATGTTACGCAGGGTTCAGGTGAACTCTGAACAAGTGAGTATTGAGTCTCTTCCAGAAGATGGAGAGTGACTCTGCAGTCCTGACATTGGCAGGGAGCTTGTTCAACCACTGCGGTGCCAAAACAGAGAAGAGTTGTGATTTCGCCATCCAACCTTTTCCTCCTTTTAGTGATGGAGGTACCAGTTGACCAGCTGAGGTAGTTGAGTGGAGTGCTCGAGCAGGGGCATGGGGTTTCACTAATGCTTGGAGGTAGGTAGGGGCAGTTCCATTAACGGCTTTGTAGGCCAGTACCATCGTCTTGAATTTGATGCGAGCCACTACAGGGAGCCAGTGGAGGTCATGGAAGAGGGGGGTCACGTGGGAGAATTCGTGTCGGTTGAACACGAGGCATGCTGCAGCGTTCTGGATCCGCTGCAAAGGTTTTATCGCGGTTGCAGGGAGTCCAGCTAAGAGTGAGTTGCAGGAGTCGAGGCGGGAGATGACAAGTGCTTGGGTCAGGAGCTGTGTCGCTTCCCTTGTGAGGAATGGCCAGATCCTGCAGATGTTGTAGAGAGCAAATCTATAGGGTCAATGCAGTGATGTTTGCAGTGCAGGACAGTTGGTTGTCGAGTATTACGCCCACGTTCCTTGTGGTCAGTGAGGTGCATACTGTGACGCCCTCGACCGAGACCGGTAGGTTCCTGTGAGGGTAGTCTTTCCCCGGTATGAAGAGAAGCTCAGCCTTTGCGAGATTGAGCTTGAGTTGATGCGCAGTTGTCCAAGAGCTTATGTCTGCCAAACATTCTGAGATGCATGTTGCAATCAGAGTGTCTGAGGGGGGGAAGGAGAGGAACATTTGGTATATAGGGAGAACAGAAGCGGTCCTAGTACTGAGCCTTGAGGGACACCAGTGTTTAGCGAGCAGGGTTTGGACAGGGAGCCATTCCATGTGACCTGATTAAGTGCGACCCATAAGGTAAGACGTCGGCAGCATTGTTACACCGTATTTTTGTTACCTTCTCTATCGCAAACAAGGACAAGGTGGCGTCCAGGAATCCCAGTCCTGAGCTAAACGTGAAGATGAAGAAACAGATGAGCAACACTTTTGGGATCATCAGCAGTTGGAAGAAGGAATCCGCTGAAGGCTCTGCATCTTTGTGACAAAAAAAACAACACAACAATATTGTATCAGGTGATCAGTTGTCACCACATCAAAGTTATCGCCTTCTTTTTCATGTTCTGAAACAGCTGAGCCCTTACCACAGCTCGGCAAGATGATGGCATTAAACGGAACCATCAGAAGCAGGATGCAGCCCAGAACGAGGAAGGGAAGCTGGTACCCGGCGGCCTGGAACATCCAGCTTCCCAGTGGTGGCCCCAGAATGAGACCCAGTCCCGCGAACACCTCCAGACTACCCTGGAATGCAAACAAAGGGAAAGGAGGCTCGTGCATTCTAATCACTGCAAACATCACTGCAGTGACCCGCTCCTGTAGATTTGCTCTCTACAACATCCGCAGGATCCGGCCTTTCCTCACGAGGGAAGCGACACAGCTCCTAACCCAAGCACTTGTCATCTCCCGCCTCGACTATTGCAACTCGCTCTTAGCTGGACTCCCTGCAACTGCAATTAAACCTCTACAGCGGATCCAGAACACTGCAGCATGCCTCGTTATTAACCGAAACAAATTCTCCCATGTGACCCCCCTCTTCCAAGACCTCCACTGGCTTCTTTTAGTGGCTTGCATCAAATTCAAGACGATGCTACTGGCCTACAAAGCCGTCAATGGAACAGTGCCTACCTACCTCCAAACATTAGTGAAACCCCACGCCCCTGCTCGAGCACTCCGCTCAACTACCTCAGCAGGAGGAAAAGGTCGGCTGGCGAAATCTCAACTCTTCTCTGTTTTGGCACCGCAGTGGTGGAACGAGCTCCCTTCCAATGTCAGGACTGCAGACTCACTCCCCATCTTCCGGAAGAGACTCAAGACCCACTTGTTCAGACTTAACCTGGACCCTGCATAACTATCCTCATGATCTTTTTTGTTGTATGTTTGTTGTATGGCACTTTAATCTTTGTAATTTGGCACTTTGATCGCTCTTTGTAACTTGGCACTTAGTCAGAGATGTTGTACACTAGCAATGGTTAATCTAGCACTTGAAATGCTTGAAACTTGTTCTGGTAACTTTCCTACTGTATTAGCAGCAATGAAATGTTCCACCTTCTGATGACAAATGTACTCTTTGGAAGTCGCTTTTGATAAAAGCATCTGCTAAATGCCCAAAATGTAAATGTAAATGTAAATGCATTCTTGTGTTCACACACCTGGCCAACAGGCCAGTAACATTGAGGTAGGACGGACCTACCAGGACAGTTGCTACATTGTTTGGGCAGACTTTGGACGCCAGAGAAATGGAGGAGGTGGTGGCGGCGGCGAATCCCACCGCGTCGATGCTGCGCACGATGAAGCAGAGCGCAATGAAAACGGCCCCCGACGGGGCGCGGTCGAGGTACCTGAAGCGAGAGATGACTGGATCAAGGCGATTTACTGATGTAAAGGGGCATTTAGCAGACGCTTTTATCCAAAGCGACTTACAATCTGTACATTTGTGGGGTTCGACATGTGGACAGTTGGAGGAGGGGGATCAAAGGGATCGAACCGCCAACCCTGCGGTTAGTGGACGACCCGCTCTACACACTGAGCTACTGTGTTTACTGAGTCGCCGACATGACCTGATTTTCTCTTCCGCTCTTGCCGTGACCCACAAACCAACATCCCTATTCACTCTTCACTTACCCTGTGTCTTTTGCAATGTGTTTTTTTCCAGTGTGTTTTTGTAGTGTGTTTTTTGCTGTGTCTTACAGTGTATTTTTGCTGTGTCTTGCAGTGCGATTTTTGCAGTGTCTTACAGTGCGTTTTTTGTAGTGTCTTACAGTGTGTTTTTGCAGTGTCTTGCAGTGTGTTTTTTTGCAGTGTCTTACAGTATTTTTTGTAACTAGTTACATTGAACTACCTAAGCATGTTCACGTCACGCCTTTGTCATGCAGCAGGTGGAATTTTGGAATAGTTACTGGATGAAAGCGAGACAAAAATTTTATTGTAATCTGCTTTGATAAAAATTATATTGAGTTGAGAATATAAACTTATTGTATTCCATTCAAATCAACCACTAAACCGTCAATCTTCCATTTTCTGTTACTCACCCAAACATTATAGTGCATGCTCCTGACACAAACAGGCCTGACACAAGCATGAACTTTGCACCAATCTGGACAATCTGAGGAGCAGGTAGAAGAATAGGTTAGATTGATCAGAGAAGAGCAATGACCCAGATGTGAGGTGGACATTAAGAGTGTAATTAACTCACATATTTTCCCATTATCAGTGAACCAATGAAGTTGCAAAGCGCAAAGCAGCCAAAGATGAGACCGACGACAGTCTGGCTGGCTCCCTTCTTTAATGCCTGCGTTGGAATAAAGAGGAAAGTGTTTCATGGTACGCGCGCTGCATGTCATATTTCACGCATCACGTGAAACAGGCTGCCTACATCTCTAGTCAGAAGCAGTAAACATTTAAACATGAGGTGTCTACGTAGCTCACCTCGTTGGGAAAGAATGGTCCGAGTATTGAATAGCAGATCATTGAGCCAAAGTTTACAGAGGCAACGGATATTAATGTGAAGGTCTGTGTCCGAGACATCTTCCCCAGAGATGAACTCGTTGGTCCATCTTCATGAAGTTAAAGACAAAGATTAATTCCCAAGAAACATGAAGAAAATGCATAGTATGTTATTTTACTGAAACCACCAACCGTTTCCTATGAGTGCTGTATTTTCACTGGGTTCCATGTCCGACATTGGATTCCCTTCTGTATCAAAATCCTAAAATGTGGCAGAAGCTTTCACAAACTACAATACAGGGCTTGTACACCACATGTTTTGTGAGGATAGGAGCATTGAAATGTTGAAATGTCATATTTTAATAGATTTATGATTTTGCAGTCCTACAAATATCTTCAGTCCTCTCTATATGGCGGGGTATCAGCAACAATAAATAAATCCCATTCTGATGTACAAGCACTCGTTACAAATAAGTCTCCGGTGAACTCTGGAACTGCCAATTGGCGGTCAGGAAGGCAGACTCCATCTCGGCCTATGCCTGCATCAAGACCCTCCACTTCCTTGCCCTAAAAAGAAACCTGGATCACCCCAGACAACACGGCCACTCCGGCTGCCCTCTCTACCGCCTACTCCTTCTCACACACCCCAAGACCGTCAGGGCGAGGAGGGGGGACTGGACTCCTCATCTCACCCAAGTGGTCCTACCGGTTGCTTCCCTTGGAACACCTGACCAGATCAGCGTTTGAATGCTGTTGCAATCACCATTTCTATCAAGCTCTACATTGCAGTCATCTACCGTCCTCCGGGTCCCTTCCATGACTTCTTCGATGAGATGGATGCCCTCCTCAGCTGCTTTCCTGAAGACGGCACTCCACTGGTTATCCTGGGCAACTTCAACATCCATCCAGAGAAGTTGCAAATATTTTGACTTTACAACCTTTTTTACCTCATTTGAATTAACACTCTCTCCTTCTCCTACCCACAGCCGGGAACCAACTTGACCTTGTCTTCACAAGGTCCTGCAGTACTTGCACACTCTCAGTTACCCCTCTCCCTGACCATCACTTTGTTGCTTTCTCTCTCCCCTTAAAGTCCCCCTCCTCTGTTCCCCCACACTGTCACCACCTGCAGTAACCTGAAAACCCTCTACCCCTCCACTCTCCTCTGCTGTTCTCTCATCACTATCCCCAGAACAGTTACTACTCGTCACTACTCTCCACCTCTACCCTGCTGTCTTCCCTCTTCTCCTCCTTGGACTCCCTCTGTCCCCTGTCATCCAGACCAGCGCAATCTTCTCCTCCTCCTCCTTGGCTGTCTGAATCTCTGCGGGCTCATAGAACAGAGCTACGGACAGCTGAGAGGAAAGGGAAGAAATCAGGCTCTGCTGATGATCTCTCCCACTACCTTCACCTCCTCTCAGACTTCACCTCCAGTGTCAGCAGCCAAATCTACATTCTACTGGAACAAGATCAACTCCTCTGCCTCCAACCCAAGAAAATTGTTTTCCATGTTCTCCTCTCTCCTCAACCCCCCCCCCTCACTCCCTGCTGAGGATTTCTCTGACTAATTTACCAAGAAGGTGACGGACATCAGCATCTCCCTTACCCCTGCGGCTACCTTCCCTAGCCCCACCTCTACAGCTATCCACCCTCCCCCCACTCCCACCTCTGCTAGACTTAACAGCTTTACCCCTCTCTCCCCACGAAGAGGGCCTGAGACTAGTCACATCCAACCATGCGACCACCTGTCCTCTTGACCCTATCCCCTCCTCCCTTCTCCAGGCCATCTCTACCGACATCCTACTGTTCATCACCACCCTCATTAACTCTTCCCTCACCTCAGGTCTCATCCCAGCACCCTTCAAAACTGCCAAAGTCAAACCCCTCCTCAAGAAACCTACCCTCGACACTGCTGACATCCAGAACTACAGACCGGTATCTCTGCTATCATTCCTTTCTAAAACCCTGGAACGTGCAGTCTCTAACCAACTGTCCTCCTACCTCGCAGAAAATGACTTGCTTGATCCCCATCAGTCTGGCTTCAAGACTGCACACTCTACAGAGACGGCCCTCCTGACTGTGACCGAGTCCCTTCGTGCCGCCAAAGCCTCTTCCCTCTCATCGGTGCTGGTTCTCCTCGACCTGTCTGCGGCGTTCGACACCGTGAACCACCAGACCCTCCTCACCACTCTTGCTGATCTCGGCATTACTGACACTGCGCTAGCCTGGTTCACATCTTACCTTATGTTACGCACTTATCAAGTCACATGGAATGGCTCCCTGTCTAAACCCTGCTCGCTAAACACTGGAGTCCCTCAAGGCTCAATACTAGGACCACTTCTGTTCTCACCTTTATACCAGATCTCTAGGCTCTGTAATCACATCACACGGTTTTTCCTATCACTTTATGCGGATGACACTCAACTGTTCCTCTCCTTCCCCCCCTCAAACCCTCTAATTGCAACACGCATCTCAGAATGTTTGGCAGACATAAGCTTCTCTTCATACCGGGGAAAGACTGCCCTCACAGGGACCTACCGGTCTCGGTCGAGGGCGTCACAGTATGTGCCTCACCGATCGCAAGGAACCTGGGTGTAATACTCGACAACCAACTGTCCTGCACTGCAGTGACCCAATCCTGTAGATTTGCTCTCTACAACATCTGCAGGATCTGGCCTTTCCTAACGAGGAAAGCAACACAGCTCCTGACCCAAGCACTGGTCATCTCCCGCCTCAACTACTGCAACTCGCTCTTAGCTGGAGTCTCTCTCCATCTTCCGGAAGAGACTCAAGATCCACTTGTTCAGAGTTCACCTGAACCCTACATAACATCCATCCTCTACCTCTATTTAAAAAAAAAAAAACCTACCCGCATACTCTCGTCTTGGCACTTTATAATCTCTCTTTGTAACTTGGCATTTAGCCAGAGATGTTGTATACTAGCAATGGTTAATCTAGCAATTGAAATGCTTGAAACTTGTTCTGGTGACTTTCTTACTGTATTAGCAGCAATGAAATGTTTCACCTCCTTATGACAAATGTACTCTTTGTAAGTCACTTTGGATAAAAGTGTCTGCTAAATGTAAATAAGGAGTAACCACTACAACAGAAGAGATGGGTAGGTCTGATGGGTACGTGTATCGTCTGAGTTGTACTCTCAAATATATCTTCCTTTCTCAGAACTTATGTGTTTTTACAGCAAGTTTCTGACATAAGTAATTTCAAAGTAAACATATGGGACTTTAACTTTGAAATTCTCAACCGTAAAAATGCTTGTATAGTGTTTAGTCAGAGCTGTCCTGATCTCAAATATACCAGTCTTGCCGGAACTTATGGACATAAACTATTTTTTATGTTTACGCAACTTTAACTATGACCCTGAAATCATACAGTAAACAACACTCTGCGTCAACACCTTATTTTGAAACAATAATAAATAATACATTTTATTTGGGGGCGCTTTTCAGGACACCCAAGGACACCTTACAGTGCAGTATAATAAAACAGACAATGTAGTTAAATAGTTAAAACAGCCAGTCATGGCAAAGACATGACTAGCATTAAAACAAGACGAGACATAAGGTGGGTAGACATGTGCGGGAGGGGAGAATAAGACAGTAATACTGTGAAGGTCAGCCGGTGGACGGTATACTGAACATTACAGTGAATAGGCCAGTTTGAACAGGTGAAAACCGCATGTAGTCCCGCGTGGTTTCGCGTCGCTGATTCCACCTCTCAGATCGCGCCTGGCAGTTCTACGCACTTGCCGTAATGCATAGAATACGCGTCTCTTCTAGAATTACATGCTGCGGAATCACCCAATGGAAATCCCACGCTCCTCCCAACGTCAGCGCTGAGCCAATCCCAACGAGGCGCTCATCGCCACAGTACTAAAACTGACCCTTGATTACTGTCAAACATCACACTCGTCAACATGCCGGGTGCTCAACAACTGGAAATAAACATTGCGGAAAGCCAGTAGCGGTTACAGAAGCGTGTGCAACTTACCTTGGTGGTAACTTCCCAGTCAGATTACTTCCTAACGGAGTCTTTGTTTGTTTGTTGTCACCGCAAGGCTTCTCATTGCAGTCTGAACGAGTAGAGTGCACAGAGTGCCCGCCCCAGGTTAAAGTCCGGACCCAACTCTGCCCATAATAAACCCATCAGTCTTCACTGCTCTCTAGTGGTCCGAACCGTGTGGAACATGTTCAGCCGCACTTCATCACACCTTGGTTAAAGACGGTGTCTAGTGTAGTCACATCATTGCTGGACGATAGCTTCTGCTCCCAGATAATTACAAGACTGTAATCAAGGTTAAACCTGCACTATGTAACTTTCTCGTGTGGTGGTCCCCTCTGGCCCGAGTTGCAATTACTAGAAGTTTTTACTAGGAGCTGGACATTCAGTCATTAACAATAACAAAGTGTAAGAGTGTAACAAACTGTAAATCTAATACCAAAATTCTACTATTACATGTTGATTTTGAGTAGAGCAAAATGATCAATTATTAAAAACTCAAAAGTGTTTCAAAGAAAGTATTTTATTAAGTTCCTGGGCTTATAAACCATTACTTTACATATGTATTGTTTTACAAAAAAAAAGGTAAAGAAAGACAATTAGGCAACCAAGTAAGGCAGTAATAACTGACAATAACTAAGTATCAAAGTGCCATTTTAAAATGAAACGTGTATGTAGGCTACTAGATTATAGGCTCAGGAAAACGGCTCTTCCAAATGTTTTCCAAAAAAGACAACAATAGACATCTGTAAATATTCACCAAAATCATACTTTACGTTAGCAGCAACTCTACATATATCTTGCACCTGGTGTTTTATTAAAATGTTGCACTTCATATAACTTTGCTTTACAACAAATGTCATTGTTGAATGAAATCATGGATGAAGTCTTCCCTCAGTGTCGTCACTATGGAAAAGCAAATGGCCGAATGGTTACAGGAACGCGCAACACCTACCCACTACTTTTTATTCGACTCATCGTGAGGCGGTCTCGACGAGAGCCTATTCATAACACAGACAAGCGCAAGCAGCTTCACATATCATCTTTTGGAAAGTATAACATCAATTTTCGAGTGGCGTTATTGCAGACATGCTCGGTCTAGCCAAAGCAGCGAGACCTCAGGGAGGCGAAGCACTTCACGGTCACACGGCGCGACGAGAGCCCAACACACACGACGACACACCAAGTGGTGGAAAAAAAAATCCAGACAACCCGAGGGGTCAAGGGTCAATCCCTCTTGTTCCCCATACCTGGACTCAACACCAGGATAACGGATAGATCATAAATATATAGAATTTGAAAAATAAGCACTGTAATATATATTTTTTTGAGGGGCCATGTCAAAGGTAAATAGGTTTGTTACTTTGTCACACCAGCGAGTGATCAACGTAAAAAGCACGAAGGAGAACACTAACGTCTCCTGAAGGAACGCGCGTCTCTTTGCATACACTCACAAATGAAAGCGAAGCACTACGCGAGTTGAAATGACATGTGCACCTTTAATTGTTTGCATTAGTTGTGAGACTTAATAAGTGCCATGGTCATCATACAGTATGTGACCAATTAAAGCTGGGAGAAATGCCACTGCCACTGATGGTTAAATATATATTTTTCAAAAATATATTTCTTTTAAACCTTTATTTATATCGTGGACTTTGTATAGCGCACTGCCTATAGCCAGCTTAATACTTGCATTCTTATCACATTGACACATGGAGTCCATAATGAGTTAATAGTAATTGGTCTTAAAGAGACATATCTATCCTATCTTAAATTATGTGCATATTTAAGATAATTTACACATTTTGTTCCTTTCCCAATACTTCTTGTAGCTTGTTGCCTTTGTGAATGTCTAGCTTTTACCTAAATCCAATGCATGTCCCATTTGAATAACAACATAAATATCATTTAGTACAAATCCGAAGAGTCTTCTACTTGAGCCGTTGAGTTACGTTTGCCAAGGCCACGGCAAAGGCCTGCACAGCGGAGAAAGGATACTGGAAATCCAGGATGTAAGCGTTGCCATCAATCCGCCCAAACTGCATCACCTTAAAACGACGACACAAAAAGAAACGGGTGAGTCATCTCATTCAGCGCCCGAGGTATATTGCAACAACAACAGATGAACGATGAGCTGTTTTTACGAAAGGGTGACAAACCTGTCTGCCATCCAGTTCGATCTGAAAATTCTTTGCAGACTCTTGAGTGACGCGTCCACCAAAGTCCAGCTGGTACACTTGTGTCGCCTCGTTCCACAGCGGCTGCTTGTTGGCCATGACGTAGACGAAGCCTTGGCTGCCCAGGCTGCGGTCCTCTCTCTCGTTTGCCTTGCGGCACTTGATCTCCTCCAGCTCGCTGGCCATGCGGAGACTCCTCTTGTTCTTCCAGCTCTTCTTGCTGCTTTGGTTCTGGTTCATGAGCTCGTCCCCGCTAATGAAGAGCTCCGGCTCGCTCTCAGAACTGTCCTGGAATTCATTGGTGGTCCTGCTCATCATCTTCTTGCCCTTGTTGAGCTGCTCTCTTTGGCCCTTGGGCTTTTTCTTGTCCCTCCCCCCGAGCCGTGGGCTAGAGATGAGGCTGTTGAAGTCAGACAGCGCACGGCCCTCCTTCCGGCCTTTGCCTTCGGAGACGGCGGGCATGTTGGCCTCCTCGGCCCGGCTGTCTGGCCTCTTGCGGCTCTTCTTGCTGACGCGCTCAGACTCCCGTGGCACAGGGCTCTCGTTCAGGGACGGCGGCTCCAGGAAGTTGTCGGCAGACTCGGCATGGTCCTCCGTGGTGCTTTTGGGTGGAGG
>OMKQ01094867.1:0-12456 GCA_900302335.1 Phycis phycis
TCAAGCCACGCCCGGTGAACAAATTAAATGTTTCTCTCACTGACTATTAATTGGCGCACCATTTTTTCTGCACACAATGTGTGTGTGTGTGTGTGTGTGTGTGTGTGTGTGTGTGGGTGTGCTTGTCGGTGTGTGTGTGTGTGTGGGTGTGCGCGCGTGTGCGTGGGTGTGTGTGTGTGCATGCGTAAAAGAGCGTACGTTCCAGCTAGAAAAATAGAATGTGATGGAGCGGAGGGAATCTGATTGTAATGAATAGTGTGGGATTCATCCATAGGGCTTGTTTTCAGTATGCCATTAGATTGTAACGGATGGGACGCCCTCTGATGGACGAAACATTTGCGTCCATAACATTACGCCGTAAAAAAGAAAATTATGAAAGCATATCATAAATCACGTATGATCAAAGCAACACCATTGCACGCGTTTTCGTTAATTTGACCAGATAACAATAATAGGAGCTAACGCCTAAATCCAGAGCGCCTACCGGAAATCCGGTATTCCTTCACGTGACAATGTTTACTTTTTTCCGGAACTTTCCCTGACATCAGGACCGCGCAGACGAACACAACACACACATACCATCTACTATGGTTCAGTAGATGGTCTTGTAGAATTGCACAAGAATAGTTTTGGGGTGAGATTCTATTTTTTTTTTACTATGAATGACATCACGGGATTTTGTTTTCGAATGGAAATATGGTTCATTATTTAAGCTAGCTGAAGCCTTCTGTCAAATCGGTGGGTGTTACGAACTCAATCAGTATGTAATCTGTCTCAGTGGCATTGATGATGCGAGAATCAACTCAATGGCACTGGAGGAACACCTCAAATCGATAATTTTGATGTTGGTAATGTCGGTTTTTGACAGTGGCCAATGTGGTTCTGCTCTAGCGTTAGTTAGCATGTCCGCTAGCTATGCGTCATAGGTCTTCCTGGATGTGCTTTCGACTGTGCTTAGACTGAACTGCTCTCGTTTTCGTTTAAGTCAGGAAATGTATACAATGTCTCATGGTAGAAATCAACGTGTCGTCGATTGTCGCCACTTTTGAACGTATGTCATTTTTACTGGAGGTTTTATGAGCCTCCATTATGTTCGTTCCCTTGTGAAACCTTTTTAGACCGAACACTTAGTCTAAAGGAAGTGTTAAGGACAATACAACGACACGTCTGCCATTTCTTTTCTTACAGGTGATTTCTTTTGTGTATGCCTTATTAGCGGAATCACAGCAATGAGCATCATTTGCCAGATAACCAAAGACCTGGTGAAGAATTATGAGCATTGTTTGGATCAGCGTTTAGCAGAGGGAGCCTCCAGCCTGACATGCGACGATGAGGTCCTACGTAAGGATGCAGAGGCAATACTGGAGAATGCCGGTGCTGAGGATAGGCATTCACTGGGACTGGATTCACTGAAGGTGATGGAGGAGTCTCTGAAGGCAACAGCAGCTCTGCCAGTATCCACTGCAAGTCCATTCAGACGGGGGCTGAAAGGGCTGGCCAAGGCCTTTGAAGTCCTGGAGCAAGCTGCTCTAAACCTCCATCTGGGTCCCTGGAGAAAGGAGTACAACGTTGTAAAGGTTGGTTCATTTAAATGATACCTGTCCGTGTCCTGCTCGCTTTAAGCCCCCCACCAGCGTACTCAATTATCTTTACTCGTTTCACTCGCCTTCTCTCTCTCTCTCTCAGATGTACTCCGGTATATTCACACACTGCATCAAGCCGGTGCTGTCCACGACACAGATCACCAAACTGTTTGGGTTGCTAGGATACCAGCCCTGCATAGGTCAGCAAGATCAGCTCCTCCGGGGACGTTCTGGCGTCCACTCCACCTCCCCTGTCCCCCTCCTCCAGTTGTCCTGCGGTTTCTTCCTTGCGCGCTGTGAGTGTCAGCTCCTGCTGGCTGCCCTGGGGAACCATGGGGGCGAGGCGGAGTGGGAGCTGGGCTTGGTGATGGAGAGGCGAAGAGGACACAGCCTGCAGGTCAGCCCGCCCGATGAGTTGATCAGTTTTACCTCAATTTGTTATATCATTCATTTTTTGGTTGTTTTTACTTGTAGTAAAAATAATTTTGTTCATGCTTGCATCTCTTGTTTTCATCGTTTCTTTGTCACCGCTCTGAGAAATACCTTCAAAGGATTCTTGCTAAACATATAAATATATAGTATAGTATAAATAGCAGTTATATTGATGTTTGTCTAAAAACATAGTAAAACTCAGTGTCCAGGGACCTCCCCCTTCCAGGTGGCTTTAGACAACACCAAGAAGCTGCTGGACACCAACCAGGCCCTGACGGAAGAAGTGCCGGAGGAGTGTAGTGCAGGATTCGAGCTTGACCTGTACACCGCTGAAGAGCTAAAGAGCGGCCGGGGGGAGACCACCGGCTTCCACGATGACCACGGGGGCCCCCGTTCTCTTTCATGGGTGGCCAATCACGGGGGCCCGTCACCGGGGTCCATCGTCCCTACGCACAGCAACGGGTTCTCCACCCCGTCCTCCTCCTCGAGCGCGGCCGCCTCCGGCTCCCGGGCCAGAGAGTCCCGTTGTGTCTCCACTTTTAACTGCCAGCTCTCCAAGGCCTCCCCTCCGAGACAAGTCCCGTCGGGCGCCACCCGGGCAGCCTCCGCTGCCACCAAACAAGCAGCTCCCCCCGATGAGGACTCACTGGGTCCTGGCTACGACAGAAGCGAGGACCGGCCGCCCATTGCAATGGTGCACGCGTCCGGGATGACCAAGTCTGAAGACTCGCCCGAAAAGTTATGTGGCTGTGTCCAGCCGACCAGCTCTCACTTGAAGAACTGCGTGAACTGCAAGACTCTGCACGACACATGCTGCGCCTCACTGCGAAAGTGCCAAAGAAGCGGTCACGACGTGTTAATGTTTTACAAGACCACGGAGGAGAGCAGTAAAACCGGGCCCCTGTTGCCACAAGGCCCCCAAGAGCCGGGCTGGTGCGGGCCTCAAAGCCGTACCAAGGATGACACGAGCATGTCCTTGAATTTGTGCAGCACCATAGATTCAATTGCCAAACCCCCTGAGCCAATTGTGTACCACAGGTGTTGTGAACAGGCTCTGGATACGCAGTATGTGTGTTTCACTTGCAAGGTCTTCCACTCTGCTGCCTGCAGAGAGGGCCTGTCCTGTGAGAAACACCACGAAATCAAGCAGCTTCAGGTGTGCCAGTGCGGGATGGCGTGCTCCAGATCTCCTCTCGTGTTGTGTCGATACTGCGGCACGGAGTACTGTAGTAATTGCTGGTACAGGAACCCCGTCACATGCGTCTGCGGACAAACATTTGATCTGCCGTAGGAATGATCAGAAGAAGTATTCTTGAAAACTATTGCACAATATAAGGCACTTCCAGCCAAATCACAGTGCCTTATTGGAATCAAAATTCACTCATACGTTCATAACATGAAATGTAACGTCAAAATGGCAAGGTGAAATATTCTGCCTTCTAGTCAAAACAATTGACATTTTTGCAAGTGGCTTTTTTTATTTTATTTGGGTTGTGTTTTAAACCCCTTTTTTCATTCTGTATTTTACGCATTTCATTTTATATGTCGTCATACAGCCATCATCAAACTTAAAATAAAGTTACATGAATTATTCCTGTGACCTGCTAGTTTAAATTTACATTTCAGTTGACAGCAAACTTGACAGTAATAAAATTCATGCTAAAAGGGAAAAACCTATTAGTTGTCAATTATTTGTATTTCCAATACACTTGCAATGGCTTCCAAACCAGGTGAATCCCAAACAAATCTAACATCACGTTTGATGGTTCCAATACATAATGCATCCAACATACCAGGCTATTCCTGACCAGGACAGGGTCACACCTGGCTTAAGATGATCCCCCTTATAAGCACTGCACTATGGTGTCAAGATGACAAACGTCAAGACTTTCGAAGTCATTTGGACAGATTATTTCACATACATAAAATATAAACCATCTGATCTTGGGCATGGCGTGGGGATCCAGGGTCCGGTCACACATTCTGATAAATAGGGTCTGTTTATTGGAGGAATAAAGGATCTGTAGAGGCAGCCCAGGTCCTGATGCTACTCGTTGTGCATCTCCCACTTGACGTTGATAAAGGTCTTGCTGTCCATGCGGTCAACGTAGAGCAGGCCATCCAGGTGGTCCAACTCGTGCTGGATGATTCGGGCAGGCCAGCCACTTACCTGCCATTTGACGGGTTCAGCCTTCTCGTTCAGACCTGCACAGAGGTGCATGTGTTTCACAAATGCAAAAAAAAAGATAAATAGAAGAAAATGCTACGGTAAATGTGTGTTTTCTAAATAACCTGGCATTACCTAGTTTGGGTCATTTTGAGTAAAATACTGTTTCAGAACTCTGACATAAACATTACCTCCATTGTTAATAACTCCATGTTGGGTTATTTATTATAATGATTATTATATAAATCATCCACTGTATTGACACTGTATTGTAGTGACCTACCTGACACTTCCACAGACAAGTAGCGCGGTACCGTGGCAGAGAACCCCGAGATGCTCTCGCAGGCCTCCTGGAAGAGTACTCTCCGTCCGTCCACAACGCGCAAACTTGGGTTGACGAAGATCCTCAGGGGCTGAACGGAGAGACCCCGCGCCTCTCTGGACGCAGGAGAGCTCTCTTCCATCATCTTCTCGGGATACTCCAGCGCCACGATGCGTAACGGCACCCCGACCTGAGGCGCGCTCAGTCCAACACACTCCAACCTTCGCATCACTTCTACCATAGTTTTGATGATTCCTTGCACCTCGGGGCCAGTAATAGTTGCTGGGTCTACAGCCGCAGCTTGCGAACGAAGCACGGGGTCCCCGACCTGGCAGACGTGATGGTAGGGTGGGCAGGGAGGTGGTCTGACCTTGCGTTTAAAGTACTGGAGATATGAACGTACCCTGACGTTGGAGGAATAACAACATTTCGGGAAGTAGGCGGCTGTGGCCGTGGCATCTCCAGTAAGATGGGGCAGCGTTGACTTAGATAGTCCAATAGTTCCCTTGGACAATTGCAACACGCCGCGAATTACAGTCCTATTCATGACTTAGGCCGAGTCGGGGTGGCTGTTAAAGAAATTCAAAACGTTAAAACGTTAACAAATGTTTTAAATGTCAAATTGTTTTAAAGATTGTGGCATTACACCGGTGGTAACATCTAATTTTACGTGACACGCGTTCCCATGCAAGCAAGGTAGCGAGCAAGGTTATCAGCTCACTAAAAGCGATACTTCCGTTTCCTTAGAACATTATTGACAATGTCACGATAAACGAAACGGGGAATTCTGTCACAAATGTTATATAACGGATTACAGGTTCGTTTTCACGAAATACCGCACATCTACAAGACAGATATCTACACATTTGTGCTCAGTTGATTGAAATCGCGCAGCACACCGGGGGCTTTTGTTGTGATAGGAGGCTGTGACACAGAAGTACTTTGCAGCGTTTTTTCGACCGGAACCGGAAGCAACCAAGGCGGAAAAACGGTTGTTCAACAGCACTGTTCAAATCTTGCCCAGACATGTCCAGGCAATGTAAGTCCAGTAAGTAGTGATGGGCCATACTGTTCAGATGTGTGAAACTTAAATGGACCAATGCAAACACCTAGCTCACGCCTACTTAGCAGCTGGTTTATGACGCACAGACACGGCTAGCATCTACAGTGTTTTTACGCATGGAAGATAATAAGGACGAACACCAAACTTCTCCCAACCTGCAGGAGATGATATTAGAGTATGCATGGACTCACAAGATTAAGGATTTACAAGAAGGTATGCACTTGTTCGCTCCTCATCTATTTTTGGTTTCTTACTTGCTTACTTAAAGGCTAATAACTTTGTACTTTTCGACCTCTTTGAAAGTGAATTCAACGGATTTACTTTAAATCAACGTGAATTCAGTGAACTTTTCAAACTTTCAACTTTCAAAGAAGTCCAAAAGTACTACAGCTGGTTCTGTACACCAGCCCTACTAAGTGTTCTGCTCTTCTTCGGCCGACTCACAAAATGGAGGATTATATATCTGAGCTTAAAATTTTCTCAAAACTGGACCATCAGTCAAAAGAGAAGGTGATAACCAATGGAAGACCAACGCCGGAGCTAAAAGATTTGCTTCAAACTACGGGACAGAAGATAACTCGCTCTTTTCAAACGGAGTGGTACACCCGAAAAGATTGGCTGTGTGGCTGTCCCGCCAGAAACCGTCTTTACTGCTTTCCTTGCCTTTTGTTCTCAACCTGTGATAACGTCTGGACTAACTCGGGATATTGTGACATGAAAAATTTACCAAGGAGCCTCAACAAACACGAAACATCGACCACTCACATTCAAAGCCAGATTGCTTTAAAAACGTTTGGAACCTCAAGGATCGATTTGGCATTGAATGAGCAACGGAGACTAAACATTAGCATCCACAATGCCAAGGTAAAAGAAAACCGAGAGATTTTAAAAGACCTCATTAACGCAACCTGCTTCTTAGCCAAACAGGAGCTGGCATTTCGTGGTAACGATGAGGGGGCAAGCTGTTCTAATCGAGGCAACTATGTAGAGCTGTTACATGCTTTTGCTGAGAAAGATGCGAGGTTAGCTAGGCATTTAGAAACATCCACGTTTTTTGGCCTGTCAAACAGAATACAGAACGACTTAATTGAAGCAGTTGGTGATGTGATCAGAAATGATATTCAAAGGGAGATTAATGCAGCCTCATTTGTTGCTGTAGAGGTAGGTGAGACTACTGATGTCGCAAACAAAGCACAGATTTCTGTCATTTTGCGCTATGTGGCTTTAAAAAGTGATGTCTGTGAAGTGAAAGAGGCGTTTTTGGGCTTCGACGACGTAAGCGATGACACACAACCCCCAGCTATAGCTGCATATATCCTGGGAGTGCTGGAGAAATACAACTGTGTTGAAAAGTTAGTGGCTCAAACATATGACGGAGCTGCAGTGATGGCATCACAGCTTAACGAGGTGCAAGCCAAAATTAAAGAGAAGGTGCCCGAAGCCACGTTTTCTCACCGCTACGCACACAAATTGAACCTGGTGCTGATGCAGTCAGCAAAATGTATGCCAGAGAGTAGAACCTTTTTTAAAACAGTTGAGGGACTAGGACTATTTTTCAGTAAGTCCACGAAGCGCACCCACGTACTGGATGATGTTTTGAGGCGACGTTTACAAAGAGCAGCACCAAGACGATGGAGCTCAAACTCTCAGTTGCTACAGACATTAAGCATGCATCTATCAGACCTGCGTGCAGTATTCCGTATTATAAGTGAAAATCCCGACAGCTGGGATAATGACACACTAATGATGGCTGCAGGATATGATCGGTGGCTGTCAAAAACATCAACTTGCTTTTTGATTATGGCATATCAGGTTATTTTCATTGAAACCGATGCCCTTTTTAAAGTGCTGCAAAACGAAGTAATGGACAGTGGGTACTGCTGTGCACGAATCCGCGACACACTTGGAGTTATTGAACACATGAGACAGGAGTTTGACACATTCTATGACGGGTATGAGCAGAAATGCACCACACTTGGCCTGACGGATAGTGGAAGTAAACAGTCAGGCAGAGATGAGAGGAAAATAATGTTTTATAACATTCTGGACAACATCAGTGTTCAAATGAGCGCTTGGTTTGAGCACTTTGGTGAGCTACCTTTCCTCGGTTTGGTCGATTGTACCAAATTTCAAGCAATGTCACGACATTTTGATGACACCAAACTGCAGAGCCTGTCAAAATATGCACGGTTCTTTGACTTTGTAAGATTAAAGGCTGATCTTGTCGGACTATACAGCTCACAAACCGTAAGGAAGGCATGCAAATCTCCTGGACAGCTTCTCAGCTTTTTGGCCCAGAAGGATCTATTACAGACTGTTCCAGAGGCGACAAAGTTACTCCAGCTGGCTCTCACTATAGCAGCGACAACAGCATCAGTGGAGAGGTCAGCCTCCGCATTGAAAAGACTGAAAACATACAGTCGGAATGGGACAAATCAAGGACGACTTTCTTCTTTGGCAATTATCTCCATTGAGGCTGAGAGACTTTTAAAACTAAAAGATAATAAGGAGGACTTTTACAACAAAGTAACAGAGCTTTTCGTGGAGAAGGATAGGCATATGGACTTCATATACAAATAAAGGTAAGACCACAAATGGTTTTCAATTTGATAAAAATAAAAAGAATAGATGAGGCTAACAAAACAACATTCTGACCGTAAGTGAATTGTTCTCGTGTTTGTCTTGTTATCCTCTTAATGAGCAACCTGTATTAAAATTGAGTAAAGCACCAGAATTGAAAGTTTTAAAAACTAGAAATTGTCTAAATTAAAATGGTGTTGTACACCACTCTATATGCTTTTATTTGTTTAGAATGAGTTTGACTTGGTTAGAACACATGGAGGGTGCAGAGCAAATTTCCTCTTTCATCATTGTCTCTTGCCACTGTAAAAGAAACGTTCTTTCTAGGCCGTGTGTGTGTGTCTGTGTGTGTCTGTGTGTCTGTGTGTGTCTGTGCGCGCGTGCGCGCGAGTGCGAGAGGAATGCTAATGCGATATGAAACATTGCCAGTGGTCAATATGCATGCTGCCAATTGAATAGTCTTTTGAGTTCTTACAATTGTAAATCTGACCGCACATCACTGGAATTTACAATATCTCTATTTACGAGACCAATAATGAAATGTTTGCAGTCGCCAGCACTGTAGTTATGGTTATAGACCCTTAACCACGGGGATTCCACTAAATATGAACCATCAATAAGTTACTATTTGATTGTCGTATGCTCGCAATGCTCGCTTTCTTACTATATTAACAGCACCTTTTCACCGTTTCACCTTCTTCTGACCAATGTACTTTTTGCAAGTCGCTTTGGATAAAAGCGCCTGCATCTAAATGTAAATGATTGCCACAAGCCAAAAGTCAATACCTTCGTGCTGACGCTAAAGCTTCTTTCATTTCCATTAAAATGTTCATATAAAGTAGAAGAAGCGTTGAAATCTAGTAATGTTGCCACTGTACCAATTAACAACTGCTAACAGATTGCAATATTTGTGTGTGTGTTTTGTTACAGTGGTGGACACTTGTTTATGGATGGAAGCAAAGCAGCAATATTATTCCCTCCGACATCCATGGAGGCTACGTGTCTCATCCGCCCAGGCATACTCCATCATGAAGAACAGGGACGTTGGGCGTTATGAACGGGTGATGTCCTTTTTGGAGGCGTCATACAGACTTCTGCCCACACTTGTGGTGGCCATCAAACACATGAAGATCATGTTTGGATTGAAGACACTGGTATGGAGGAGTGTGTTGTGTCGTGTTCTGATGTGCAGCACTAAAAAGGCAGAAGGCGTCGTGTTTTGTTTGTATGTTTGTTTGATATGTTTGTGGCTAGTAACTCGTTTGGTTACCAGGTTAGATTTGTGTGTAAGAATGCTATTACTACTGTGTACTTTTATTCTTCTGTATTTTTTATGTACTTCTCATTCTAGGTAATTATGTGGATGCTTAAAGAAGGCCAAGGCATTGTTCCTATCGCGGTCAAAATCCTCCAGTTCTTTCCCAGCAAACTACCTCAATACCAAGATCACTGTGTAAGGTTCAGACTGTTAACCAATGCAACCATTTCACCAATGTAACCGCTAAACCGATGTATTTAAAGGTACAATATGGACTCATGACATTGACACCATGCTTTTTAAAATGGGTGTTGCACTCCAAATTCACAATATTGGAGAGAGTTGTCTCTGCCTGCACCTGTCACGTGGGTTGACAGGTTGAGGATATGAACAAACATTTGCACAAGACGAGCCAAGCTCGTTATAAATATAAATTTTACTGAAACATGCACAATTATTCAGTTTTAACAAGTCCTACACTGTAAGTTCATCAATTTTTATGTTGCAATGTATTTATTGTTTGCAAAATTGTATCATTCTGTGTTCTAAGTTGTCTCCATCTTTCAAACGTAACCATTTATGTCCTTTCAGAGCAATAAAGAAATAACCTTAATGCAAAAAAATAATGTGGACTTCAAACTCTTTGCTCAAAGTCTTGCAATGGA
This sequence comes from Phycis phycis, assembly GCA_900302335.1. Classification (NCBI taxonomy): domain Eukaryota; kingdom Metazoa; phylum Chordata; class Actinopteri; order Gadiformes; family Phycidae; genus Phycis; species Phycis phycis. Next base: position 10,071 of record OMKQ01094867.1, read on the forward strand.
CAAGATGAAACTCGAGGATTACATCAAGGTTTGTTTTACTTCACACACAAAAAAGGGTGGAAGAACACGCAGTTTTGGGTGTAGAAGAACACGTTGTTTTGGTTGCCATAACAGCACAGAGTTGAGTTACTCTAGTGAGGTGTTTTCTTTTTCTCCCACCAGGGTGCACTACAGGTGCACTACAGACATGCTCAGGGTTGAAAACTTCCCCGTTTTATAGGAGCAGCCAATGTAAGGAAGCACTGCTTGCGTTCTGTTGATTTTGATAAAAACAGGACCCATACATAGATGTGACACATGCAAGACTTCTTTTATTCAAAACACCCCCGGGATACAGCTTGACGTTGGCAATTGTTCATAATAATATTGTGGAATACATCAATGTTGAACAAAGGAAAACTAGGTCAGACCTCGCACGTTCAGGGCCCATGATGTGCACACGTAGACATATGTAATCACAAGTGCTCTCTACTCCTAACGTGTATATTCCCTCGTTGAATAGGTGAATGGCTGTAGGAATGGGATCTTAGCTATGTAACGTGTTTAATACCAATGGGTGTTCGTTTTTTTTTTTGCGAATAAATAGCCATTACCCACGGTGACGATGACTGAAGAAACCATTTAAAAATGTCCGATGCTGGTTGTCTTCCAGAACCAGCTGGAGGAGCAGTATGGGGAACAGTATACTCAGAAGGTAGAGGAGAGACTTCTGCACTATGTACACAAACTGGAGAAGACATTACCAAGAGACACTTACATGGACAAGGTGTGTGTGTGTACATGTGAAATATATCTACATATCTATACAAGGATGACTACAATCTATGACGTAAAATCCAGAGCGTTTCCGTTTGAATGCAGTTGAATTTGTATCGTTGATTACTGTGATATGAATGGGTTTCCACTAGATCCTACGACGGGAGCATACCGTGACCTATGAGGACAAAGTGCTGCTGGAGCTTATTGCTCAAGGGTCGACACCCATCGCTACCTCCCTGAGAACGCTATTACAACAGGGTGAGACTAGTTATGGGCCATCGGTACATTACCGTCCATCACATTACCGTATCATGTGGAATATTGTGTTTCTTCGGTAAAACATTTTTTAAAACCTATTCCATAGTTAAAAAAAGTTGTAATCTAGAGAGAAAGCATTCATTTGGTCTGTATCAATGGTTTAAATTTACTTCATGATAAAATTTGTCAGATTGTCAAAAATTGAAAATGTTTTCCACAAAAGCCTCACAGGCTGATACTGGTGGCAGCAGGAATAACTCATAACTGATCATCGGCAATTGGTACTAATTGGTTCCTCTTGCATTTATGAAGGTGACAAAGGCTGTGGTCCAATGAGAGTCCCCTTGAAGACAGCAGCGGCAGCCACGGTGGACTGCGTTCGTCTCACAGAGGACGCCGTGGACCGCACCTCCTCCGGGGCTCGTCCGAGGTCCGAGACGGCCGCCGCGGTCAAAGTGGTCCTGGAAGACACACGGGAACCCAGAGCTTGCCGAGACAGCCCTCTCCTGTTTGCGAAGGAGCCACAGGAGGATGGCTGCAGTGCGGGAGGTTACGAGGTCGGATGCCCCCGAACGAGCGAAGGGTCGGCGAGGGAGGCTGTGAAGAATGGAGGTCATGGCCACGACAACAGGGGACCGGCCAGCCCCGTCGAGCAGGAGGAGGGAGGTGCTTGGCAAAGAGGAGAGGAGACCGGGGGGGACCGCCAGGATGCGCAGCTCAGTCAGAGAAGCGGTGACTCTGAGCGGCTCGCCTCCTCCTCTTCGTCCTCCTCCTCGCCTTTGCTACAGTTTTGCTCCAAACACCAGCGGTGGGTGAGGAGCATCCTGTCTGAGTGCCCCAGAGAGTCGCAGACACCCAGAGACGTCGCCGACGCCCATTCGCCTCTACTCTTCCCTTCCTCTTCCTCGTCTTCGTCTCAGGACCTCACCCCCTCCAACCTCGTGCCCTGTGACCTCATCCAACAGCCCGCCACATGTCAGACCTCCAGCCTCCCTCAGGTACCCACCCAGGGGCCCATTGAGACCTCCAGCCTCCCTCAGGTACCCACCCAGGGGCCCATTCAGACCTCCAGCCTCCCTCAGGTACCCACCCAGGGGCCCATTCAGACCTCCAGCCTCCCTCAGGTACCCACCCAGGGGCCCATTCAGACCTCCAGCCTCTCACGAAATCGCACCGAAATCGCCTCTGTCTCCGTGTCGGTTCTGTCGCCCGTTCTGCTGATCAGCCGATGTCTCCTCCCCCCTGGCTCGCCATCTAAGCTTGTCAGAGCTGTTGCCGCGGTAACCGACCCCCACGGCATGTCGGCTCATGACCTCCGGGCGCCGTCGCAGTTTCTGCTGCAGCCCTACGTGAGACTGACCAGACTGCA
>OMKQ01094875.1:0-10542 GCA_900302335.1 Phycis phycis
ACCACCATATTCCAGTCAACGGCGTGTGGTCGGAGTGGACAGAGTGGTCCGACTGCTCGGGGACCACCGCCTGCTCAATGAGAGAGGGCACGCAGTTGCGCAGCCGCACCTGTCTGCATAGGGACTTTGACGGCAACTTTTGCCCCGAGGGGAGACTCACGGAACGTCGTAACTGCTATAATATCAAGGGATGTAGATGTAAGTCACCAACCCACACACACACACACACACACACACACATCACTTGTATTCCAATGCATTGTAAGCACATTACACTAGACACACACTGCATACACACACACATGTGCAACCTTGCAACATTACAGTGCACACACTACATTGTACATACACAACTTTCGCTGAGAATAATGTTTGTATTGGATTTGAAAAGTTTTACGTATGCATTTACTACCAACCGTATTTTGAATCACAACCGCATGTCATTGACAACCAAAGTGTGTGTGTGTGTGTGTGTGTGTGTGTGTGTGTGTGTGTGTGTGTGTGTGTGTAGTGCCTGGTCAAGGTTGGTCTGATTGGTCAGAGTGGAGCGTGTGTCACAAAGGCAGAGGAAAAGAAATGATAAGTGAGCGACAGAAAAGCTGTATTCCCGATCTGAGCGACTTCAGGTAAAGCTCCATAACAACAAGCATGTGTATCGTAGCTATTCATTGGGCTGCATGGTACTTGATATGGCACTATGATAAACCCATTGCTTGTTGTTGTTCTTTTCAGTGATGTTAATTACCGCACTGGATTGCCGATAGAATTCCACGGAAAGCCAGATCCAACATGCTCGCGGCTGCCGCTCCCACAACGCCAGGAGAAGAAGGAATGCGTCAACATGCCTCTGGGCCCCTGAGTGCTCGCAGACAACTTCAACAACCGGCGAATAGCTCTTCGCCCATTGATGAATTTAACAAACAGGAGCATCCGCAATGACCAAGCCCTACTCCTGAATTATGTTTTATATGAATGACCTGTGAGGTGGTTGGATCAAAGGGTCTGTCAGCACATACACCCACCACACAGCTTCACGAGTGGAGTCTAAGGATTATTCGTGCTCAGAAGCTGATGAAATAGTTGTTGATGATGTTACATGAGTGACAAATAATACAAATAAATTTGGATTTCAGTGTTTTGATGTGCAGTGTTTAAGAAACCATTTTAGTGTTTTGTTTAAACTGCCTTGAGAGGGGGCGCGGTTAGCATCTTCGGTGTGGCTCATCCCTGCACCAGGCCAGGCGCAGCTACAAGAGGTAGATTTGATCATTGGAAAGGTTGTTTTTGTTGGTTGCAAAAGATTTTTGTGTACTAAGAAAAGGTCCTGAGAAACCCTGACCGAGACAACAGACTGTTCCGTTCACTGGAAACATGTTCACAGTGCTTCGACATATAAAATAATTGCATTTACAGACAGACAGACAGAAGTACTTAAATGATCCCTGAGGGGAAATTGCATTTAATGGACAGTTGAAGGCATACTCAGGCATAGGGTGCCAACTCCCTGAAAAATAAATAAGGGACACCTCATTGGCAGGTCCGGCTGACCCGATTGCCGTCACCCTTCCTAGGGTGGTTAATTTTTTTTGGCCCTTTTTTTGTGAGCGAAATGATTTTTTAACTATTTGACTCAAACTGAAACTAAAGTGAATTAGATGCATATTTTTGAGTGACATGAGCACATGGAAAACAAATTATTATCCAGCTTTACAACAAACAACAAACAATAAACAAATTAGTATCCACTTTAATACAAAATAACAAAATTAACTGAATAAAATAAGTGTCTTTCTTAAATAGAAACCTGTCCTGCTTAAATTAAAACTGTATAAATTCATATAAAACAATAGATAGAAAGCAGAACATTCATCCTGTAATAGTGAACATTTTTACTGCAATAACAAAAGTGCAAACAGAAAGTCTGTAGAAACATTGTAAACATATTTGGGCCTCAAAGGCCCCGCAAAGCAGTGCCGGCGTCTGTGTCACTGTTAGCGTCACCCATGCTGCTTTGTTGTCTTCCGCTATCTTCTCCGTGACCGATAGTACCTCGACCAATGGGATAAGCGTATGCATTCTACTCGTATGTGAATATGCTGTCAGCTCATTGGTCACAGAGCAGGACAGGGCCCAGGAACAACTTTACCGTAAATGTTCATATAAAGCGCCCTGTTATTAATTTTCCATTGGCATTTTACATTTTCTTCACTCCACAGTAATACGGGCCAAAGTGCATCCCTTTTCAGCTCAACACGGGACTCTATCTACAAAAGGAAATTACATAACGTCATTTAAATGCATGGCCACAATAAACACCGACTTTAATGCAACAGCGTCACACACTGAGCACATTGTACAACAACCACGTCAATGACCCACTGGGTAACCATGCGGTTCGCTGCGTCCTAAAAGCACACCAGAATCGTTTCGAAATGACTTTTAAAATATTGTCGCGATTCAATGTATTAAGACGTTGCTCGGTTCTGTTCAAATCCGAACCCTTTAGCTTCTGTAGCGGCTTGAGAGTGGAACATGATCGGGAAAAACTGCGCTTCACCGTCAGCCTTGGAAGCGAGGCGGGTAAGAAGAACATTACATTTACATTTAGGGCATTTACCAGACGCTTTTATCCAAAGCGATTTACAAAGAGTACATTTGTCATCAGAAGGCGAAACATAACATCTTTGTCCGCTAATCCCTGTTGAGGCTCGCGTAGATTTTACGCGAGACCGGTGCTTTTTCATTGTCTGTATGCTTTGTAGTAGTAGGACACAACGACCCACTGCGATGACCCCACGTTACAATGTATTAATTTGACTTTTTTCACTAATCTTTGTGTGCCAAGGTCAAGTACACGAGTGTGCAGTCCTACGATACAAATTCACGAATGAGAGGCAAGTAGATCTCATGTCAACCAACGTCCCGGAGTCCTTTAGGGGTAAAGGTGTTGCAGCTCTTCTGTCGAAGGTAGTAAGAACCACTGTTTGAACCACACACAATTAAGATACAATGTAAAATAAAAAGCAGTTTTAATTTGTATGCATGTCATTTCGGCAGGCTGCCATGGACTTTTTGGCTGAAGAAAATCTGAAGGCGCATATTTCTTGCTGGTACATCAAGAAATACATTGAGGACAACCCAACAAATGGTTACGAAGAGCACATTGTTGATTAACTGACTGTTTTTTAAGATATATATTTATCTTTTTTTGCATTAATGTAGTAATTATATGGGGCGCATTGTGTGATCAGAATATAAGAGGAAAGCACCTTGAGACAAGCATAATGCGGTCCTCAATCAGCTGTCAACATGTAATTGGAGCCTGTAGCGCTGCCATAGTCCCCGTGTGGTGCATTTGTTTTAAATTCAGTTTTTTTTGGCGTTGCTTTAATTAGTATTAGCATAGCTATAATTCTTCCGCAAACGTTCGGCAAAACCTCAATATAGTCATTGCATTGATTTGCTTCATACGTTCCTCACACTTACCAGGAGTGCCAACCTGCCAGTTATAACTATACTTTTGTAACTCTGTAAGTAATTAAAACGTGAAATTGCAGCACTTTTAGATTAAACCGCATGTTTAATTGTCTTGTGATTTGTTTTGAATTAGTTAAATTCGCCATTAAAAAAGTCTTAATCCATTTAAATGTAATTCATGCCTGACTGGTCTGTTTCGCCGTTTCATTGCATTTCGCACTTACATTGTTGTCCACGAGGTGTCACTCTTTTACCTCAACCAACCCCACGTTACTAGCTACAGAATCTTTGTGTTCAAAGTTACGTGCACAGATTGTGTATCATTGCTGTCGATTGAAACTCGTATGTCAAAACGGTTACTTTTCAGGAAATCCAAAAAACACACCAGAGTTGGTATTATCTTTATATATGGTCAGATATTTGCATGTGTTTATCAATATTTTACCTAAATCAAGCTCACATGGAGTTAGATTTTTGAACAACAAACGTCCAGATACGTGTTTTGTTTGTCATTGATTAGAACGACCACATATGAGTCTTTTAAAGTAAAAGTTTTAAAGTTCATTGTATGTCATTTAATACATTCGGCCAAAATCTTGTTCCTGCACTCTTCTCCACTAAAGATCAATCATGCTTCCCCTATATATTCCCCCTGCATTGGAGACAAGAATCCTATCTCCAGGTTCCATCTTGTTGGCCCTTAACATGTTCATTGGTGTGGGTTGGTCCCTCGTTTCTGTGTTTTTAACAGTAAGCCTCTCCTTGTTGCTCGGCAACGGCGGCTCCATCCACCGCGATGCCCTCACCGCTGGCGGGTTTGTGTCCGTTGACGGGCAGCGCAGGCTCCGCTCTGGAGTGGCCGGGCCCGGGTGTCAGATACACATCCCACATGTTGTCTGGGAGGTCCAGCTCCAGAAGCTTCTGCTTGATGTGTAGGCTCTTCTCGATATTCCTCCTCTTGTACTTGAACTCCACGATGGTCTTTGTGTAGTGGTTCAGCGCTGTCACCGCCGAGCCCATGCACGTGCCAAAGGAGCTCCATGCAAGGCTGAGAGAACGATTGGATTAGACTTTATTGACATTGCAAACAATGACATTCCTGCATTGATCCCCATCACTAACTGCAGCACTAGGAGCCCGTGGGCTGCTGCAGTACAGTGCGAGGGACCAACTCAAGGTCTACTGCTGGTGGCAGTATAGGGCTTCCACATCGCGCCATCGCATCGCAATGACCGGCACCATCGTTGGCCATCCGGTCTGTTTGTTATTGTGTCCAACCAAGTCTCGCTTAAGGTCACTGTGAAAGCTCGCTGTTGCAGGATATTTCCCTTTTATCGTTACAATCTCATCTCTTGTTCACCCTGAATCATGACTCTAAGCACCGATTTGCGTCGTCCAACATGACAAACTCTGCTCTCTCCAGCTCTCTCTCAAGTTGCCGCCGCTCTTCAGCGAGACTTGGTTGGACACAATAACAAACAGACCAAGCAAAAGCTAAAGAAACATGTTCTATTCCTCTCAGGATCCTTTCCATAATGATAGAATCTATAATCTGAGCCTGCCAGTGGCAAAAACAAGCACTTTTAGAGGACATACATTGATGGGGCGCTATTGCCCCAAAGGATTACATTGCAGCCTGTTTGCGAGGATTACGGCTGCAGTGCTCTCTGTCAATACTGGACAAATCTAAATTAACCTATTAACCTTAAGTCTCCTACCCAATAGGTGACTTTTAATGTCGGGTGACTTCGGCCGTACATACTACGTGACTGGCCTTGATGAGCTGGCACGCCTTGCCAGGGGCGGGTGGTCCACACTTGGCAACTTGCAACATGCGGGGGTATGCACATGAAGACACTCCTAACCGATGCTCCCCCCTTCTCTGAAAACACCTCTCTTGAGCGGCTCAGTAATTTCCACTTAACTTTGAGGTACTGTGACTTGCCTGCGTTTTCGCAGGTTTAGACGACAGACTCATTGCTCTCGTAAATAGTGCAAGCCATTTAAAATAACAAGGAAGAAAATCCTCTGTTTTATGTCTGATTGTCAACATTTTAATCCAGATGAGTCATTTCTTACAAGGAATGGACTGTATTGTTTCCTCCCATTAACTGTAATCGTTGATTTCAGTCTCCCACCCCAGTCAGGCCAGATATTATCATACTGGTTTGAGAAAATCTTTGCTCTGCCGACTCGACGCAGGGCTTCAGATGTACTGTATGTTCAAATGTATATGTATCGCTAGATGTTCCTTACTGACCTGTATATCATTTATTCAGTAAATTACATAATGACTGTATTACGTAATTATTATCACCTTGAGATTGGTCTCTCTCCCTGTTGTAATGTATCTGACTTCACTCTTGTTCCTTATTCAAATACTTGCAGTGGCTATAGATTCAAAGGTGTGTGTGTGTGTGTGTGTGTGTGTGTGTGTGTTTGCCAATGGGACATGCTGCTGTACTTACGCATAGGACCAGCTGTAGTCCCAGGACTTGGGTCTCCAGTCCTCAGGCCCCATAGCCACAGCCAGTTGGAAGATGGTGGTGAACATCATGTGTGCCACCATCCCACAGAGCCCTGCCAGAGACGCCACAATGCCATATGAGAGATTTTTGACTGCCGATACAGTATGTATTGTTATTCTGTAAAATCGCTTTTTGTGGCTTGAAATAAGTGGTTGCCGAACATATAAGTTGGGGTTCTGCCATTGCTTTTATAGATGAACCTGGCCGAAACAACTAGTTTATGTGAATCGATTATAAATCAAATACACAAACAGTGTAAAATTACTTCCATTAGAATACATTGAGCTTTTGGGCTTAAATAAACAAAAAGGATATTTGAGTCAACCCCATGATACAAGTATTGTGAAAGCAAAGAATTGTGATACTTACATGTATCAATAAATAAATAAAAATCCCCTTGTGCATCTAAACTGAACATTTGATGTGGTCATGTCTTCAATGGACACCAAAAAGCTGCGCAAAATGCTGTATCTACGAATAGCAGCTGTCTGTCACCCGAGATCCCATTTCTAGCTCTGAAAATGTTTACGACCCCAACTTGAACTTTTGTGCACCTGCTTCCGCACATTGTTTTCATCCAATCAAAATCTCCCGTTAATATCATTGTCCCGGTAAATATTTCTCTACTAAATACTAAAGCAATTAGTTCGCTTCTGGCTATGAATCATCAGGCAGTTAGTTAGTATAAAAAGGATGTCCATGAGAACTTTTATAAACACATGATTTGCTAAAATGCATCATCATTATGCAAAGCTTAGGTCAGCAATCTCTTGTGACCCCCAGGTGACCCTAAAGTTGGGAATCACCGGTTCAGCGGCTGTGAATCCCCCTCCCACCCTGAAGGGTTCAGTCCTCAATGTAGTCTTATAGTCTCACTCATAGGCACTCTTGAGCGAGACGCCCTCACCCATACACATGTATACATGTATACATGCATTGGAAGGAAGCGTCTGCCCTTTTGCATGCCACTGATGTCCAAGCTCCGATGCCACGTGGTCATGCGCCCGCCGCGGACAGCGCCGTGATCCGCATCACACCGCTGAGACCAACGTCAGAGGCCACGCGACCGAGGAGGCGATCTGAACGGTGAGCGCGGCCCGGCCTCTCTCTCTCTCTGGCAGCCCTCGCTCCTTCCTCAGCTCAGTGGCGCTGCGTGGGCCCGCGAGACGGGCAAGAAGAGCTTTGCTACGGATTAGCGCGTAACAACGGGAGGGGAGATGAGCGGCCGACACGGAGGGGGGCGCTCGGTGGGGGACTTGTCACGGCCAAAAAAAAAAAATGCTGCCCCGGCACCAATCCGATTAATCCACAAACCAGAAAATCCTCAGAGGCAGCGAGTGGCCAGTGCCGGCGCCGCCGCAATCTTCCTCCTGCCGCTCTACCTCTCCCTGCTCTACCTCTTTGTGCTCTACCCCTCCCACTCTACCTCTCCCTGCTCTACCTCTTTGTGCTCTACCCCTCCCACTCTACCTCTCCCTGCTCTACCTCTTTCTGCTCTACCCCTCCCATTCTACCTTTTACTGCTCTACCGCTCTCTGCTCTATCTCTTTCTGCTCTACCGCTCTCTTCTCTACCCCTCCCATTCTACCTTTTACTGCTCTACCGCTTTCTGTTCTACCTCTTTCAGCTCTTTACCTTTACCTCAGCACAACTTGGCACATTCTCATCCAGTGTGAAAATTTTTCTGATGAAAAGATCTGTTCGTTTTTATCCTAATACCCACCCTCTGCATAGCACATCGGCGACACAATAAACGGCTGTGTTATAATGTATGATTCTTTCTATTATACATTGAGTTTCAGGAAAACTGATTTAAACTGATTTAAACTGAAAAATCCACATTCAGTTCCCCCATCCAGCTGGCGTTAAGAACCAAGATGGCCGCTCGGTGAAAGAAACATGTCTTACCAGACAGTGCGGTGCACATGGCGGCAAAGGCGTTGAGCTTGAGCTTATTCATGACGCTGAAGCATGGGCACTGTTCCAGGATCATGAGGGCTCCGCCCGCAAACAGCAGGGCCAGGTAGAAAGTCTCTGCCACGATGCACAGCCAGAGGACACCTGGGGAGAGAGAGAGAGAGAGAGAGAGAGAGAGAGAGAGAGAGAGAGAGAGAGAGAGAGAAATCAACTCATGCTTGGAAGATACAACAGATATCTGACCGAACGTGATGCCATCATCACACTGTGTTGGTCAATGTCATTGTTTTGGTTTACATTTTCTCAGTGGTGTTGTTAGGTTGAAACATATCTAACCACACATACACAAACAAACCTCGTTCATGCTCAGGAGCAATTTCTGAGAAGTCCCTGCAGTCGAACCCTGTAAAGGAACAATAGAGTAGAAACACAATCATTACCTCCTTTAGCAGATGCTTGACCAGGTCAATTGGGAACTCTAACAGGTCATTAAGGAGCAGGTAGGGATTGGACAGTGAATACAGAGACAGGCTATTAAGGGGCTGTTGGGGGTTGGGTAGTGAATACATAAGCAGGTCATTTCTAAAAAGGTAGGGGAAGACAGTGAATTCAGATGCATGTCATTAAGGAGCAGGCAGAGGTTAGGTACCTTGCTCTAGGATGACTACAGGTTAGACTGCAGACATTTGGGATCAAACCCAGTACCTTAGTCTATATGATGATGATGATGATGATGATGATGATGATGATGATGATGATGATGATTATTATTATCAAATACACAGGACGTATGTATTATTCCTGTTCTAACTGAGTTTTATATCAGCCATTGACAGTGCTGCATGCAACAGACAGAGACAAGTTTTTACTAATTTCTGTTTAGGTGTAATAACTTGACAATAAGCCACATTAAAACAATATTTCTATCGAGCAGAAGTTTTGTGCTGCAAATTCCAAAGAAAAATGTTATTGATTTGCATGCTTACTCTTGTTGGGCGGTCTGATATGACTATATATACTCTCTCACTAATTACACTGTTTAACTAATTGTGTATCTAGTCCCTGAATGCTACTCATGCAAATCTAACAATCTTAACTATTACAATATAAACCACCAAGGAACCAATACATACAATATCACAATCAGATCTGCTAGGAATACTAACCTGTGACAGTATAAATGTAGAGTAGAATGATTAGATAGGTTCCTTCATTGGTAAGTTTTAAATGAAAAACGTCACAACTCACATACATTTTTCGTGCATTGAGTCTGAAAAATGTCGCAGGGATGTGAACCCAAATACAGAGATCAGAGTCAGGGTAGGTGAAAGGAAGTTTCACACCTACAACAAACCTACAACAAACAAGGAACTGCCCAAACGTGGGCAGAAACTCGGAAAGTCGGGTTGTGGCAGGATCGTTACAAGGGATTTACATCTATGACGACAAAATATTGTGGTTCACTGAATGATAGGTTAGTTAATGTGGATATAAAGGCTGTCATAGGTGAATGAATTCACTTGCAGTGCACTCATCAAGCACAGGTCAACACAACACAACAACTAGAATGTCACAGTACAACCACAGACAATCAAGTCCATCACAATATTACGCTAATAAATCAACTCATTAATAGCCTTGTTAGATAAGAGCTGAATGTGTTCTGCTGTTAAACCCACATGCTATCAATTACAATGTCTGTCGTCGCAAACAACATGCCCAGTTTGGGCCCTCAGCGGTTGATAGGCTGGAAGGCGGACAGAGAGGCCAATCACAAGACAGGTGTCCGCATGTCGTCGACCGCTTGCGACACCGTCTCACCATTCATGTCGGCGGCTTGCTCGCAGGAGAAGAAGATCCCGGTGTGGAACCTCCTCATGAGGAACTTCTCCTCACCCGTCTCCCAGATGTACTGCACCAGCCGGCTGTCGTTGACGTTGGAGCTGTTGAAGCGGATGCAGAACCACTGCTTGACCTTCAGCGGCGGGCCCGTGCAAAAGGGCTTCACCACCTTCCTGGTGCCCTCGCACCAGTAGCTGGTGGTCACGGCCGACACGGCGAAGGAGAACGCCACGAAGTTGAGCGTGAGCGCCAGCGGAGCCCGCCACCCGCGCTCCGGCCGCATGCTCGCCAACCAGCGCGCCAGCTAGGAGAGGAGACTGAAAAAAAGCCCTAATCCTGGCTTTGGGAAGTCCTGTCCCTCCTCCCAGATGTGTCAAATCTTCATAATCTTGTTGTTGATGTTGCGTTTGAGGTTTTTGCGTGTCGGTAGGATCTCTGCAAATGCCACGCTGGTCCGCGTAGGTTTCATGCTAGCTTTGGTTTCATGCTAGCAGGGTTCATGCTAGGAGAGTAACGGGAGGATGGAATCCCAAGTCGGCTGCAATCTTTCTTCTTACTCAATTTGAACTTGTGCTCCCTGTCATCCTCTCTCTCTCTCTCTCTCTCTCTCTCTCTCTCTCTCGCTCATCCTCTCTCTCTCTCTCTCTCTCTCTCTCTCTCTCTCTCTCTCTCTCTCTCTCTCTCTCTCTCTCTCTCTCTCTCTCTCTCTCTCTCTCCTCCTTTGGCCAAAACCTGTGTCGCTCCTCCCCTTCAATGAATCTTACGCTGTAATATTATC
>OMKQ01094878.1:0-10392 GCA_900302335.1 Phycis phycis
CAGATTAAAACACACTAGGATTCATTACCCTTATTGTAAAGCAAACGCTTTGTATGTTTGGTTGCCAGATCACTTTAAGCATCAACTCACTAACAGATTGGTTTCAGTATACAACACAGTAACTTCTCACCTGTTAACATTAGTGGCAATAATACCTGTCATAGTCTGTCACTCTTCATGGCATTACTTTATCTCCATGCAGCGTGAGATTGTTTACCTCAGTCCATATGGAAACGGCAGGTGTCGGCTACTCGGTTTGTGCAGCAGTCTCTATTATGCTAGTTATCGTTCGGCGCTGATGCGGACCCGGTTTCTTTCTGCAGTCTTCGAATAAACTTTTCTGCGTCGGGAACCGACGTGAATGAATGTCGTTGCCCATTGTGTGTGACTACCAGGATGGCCGGGTAGTACATGCCGTAACGGAGTCCCACGGATTGTAGCTGCCTTTTCACTGCGTCGAAGAGCCGCTGCCGACGGTGAGTTTCCACTGAGTAGTCCGGATAGAATCTGACGTTGCGGTTTTCAAACTGCACGTCTCTCAGGCTTCGGGCTGCTCGCATAACTTTTTCTTTTTTTCTGTAGTTAAGGAATCTCATAATTACCGCTCTCGGTTTTGGGTCCTGACCGTCAATAAGTCGTCCTATCCGATGCGCTCTCTCTATGGTGGGTGGGGTGGGGAAGAGGTCCGTGCCGAGAGCTTTTGGTAGCCATCCCTCCAAAAACAAGCACATATCTTGGCCCTCAGCTCTTTCAGGAAGGCCAACGAGTCTTAAATTGTTGCGACGTCCCCTGTCTTCCTGCTCTTCCACTTTCGCTTCCAGTGTAACACATTTCTCCTGCAGTTTTTTAATCATGCTGTGCATGGTGTCTAAATTATCCTCAGCTCTTCCAATTCTCTCTTCTGTTTCTGTAATCCTGTTAGCTTGGCTTTGTAACTCACTCTTAAGTCCACCTATTCCCGCCAGCACATCTTCGAATTTCTTTGAGAAATCCTTTTGCATCGAGCGTATGGCGTGAAGGACTTCAGTGCTGGACTGTTCCTCTGCCTCCGACTCGTCTTCTTTGCTAGCAGCACCTGAACTAGCATTAGCTTGCGCGGTCGGAGCTGGTACTCTCGATGTTGCCGAGTTTTGCTGAGCTGCTTTCTGAGATTTCCCGACCATATTGTTGTCTGGTAGTGTACTGTTTTCAGTATATGTGGAATTTGAAATCTTTGTGGTCTTGTGTCGGTTTCATAAGCTAGCTTCGGAGCCTCACTGAGATGCGTCCTACCAGCGCCACGCCATAACCGGAAGTCTCCTCTTTAATACTGTTGAAGTTGAAATTTTACAGAGATTTCTGGATTTCTTTAAATGTCTCTCACTCCTTTTGACTAAATCTCTTTTTTATTTCACGGACAAACTGCAAAAACATAAAGGCATACTGCAGTGAAACCACCAAAATGGAGGGCTAGCAGTACCTAACCCCCAGCACTGCTACTGGATGAAGAACATCAGGATCATGTTCTATTGGATATACTCTCCACCTGACTTTACGGCTCCTAAATGGTTCTTGTTAGAGAACCTGTCTTGTCATCCTGCCTCATTACATGCTCTGCACTGTTCAAACCTCCTCGATCTGAAATCATATCTAGCTAGCTAGATTTGGGCACAGTTGAGACAATCATTTTCCTATTTTGAGAAATGACCGTTTACACCCAAAATTTCACATTTCATTTCCACCGAATATTGAGATCAGGCACCAGCCACTCTCTCACATGTTTTGTCTTTGTCCAAAATTGAATGTCTCTTGGCAATCAATATTCATGCCTGGTGTAGCTTGTCCAAGGACCCACTGAAGAGTCTGATGTCAGTAGGGAGGAAGGAATGCCCTAAATGTAAGGACCTCCAGATTCGCTCTGTGTGGCACCAAGGCAGAATGAGTCTCCTGTTGAGCTTACTCCTCTGCCTGACCAGTATCATGGAGCAATCAGAGGAATTGTCCATGATGCTTACTTTGGTCACCGCTGCCTCAGTGATGCCAGACGTCCAGCTTGCTGTCCAGATGCCCCCTCCAGGACCTTATGGGATTGCACCAGCTCTACCCCCGCCCAGATGTGTGAAGGGTGACCAGGAAGCAGGCACAGGCCCCATGAGGGCCCCTGTGTTACTGGCCACCCAATGTGACACACAGTCCTGCAGCCTCATGCTGGCGTCTGCTGGTCAGGTAGTCCAGGTGACCACGGGAGAGTCTCAGCAGAGTTCAGAGATCAAAGAGTAAGTGGGGGTAGTCGAACGGCAGATGAAGTACGAGACACAGTGAGGATGGTGTGAGCGTGGAAGAAAGAGCAAGGAGCCCTCCATTAAACCGGTTGAAAGACTGGCAACTCGTTGGTCCTGGCTAGGTCCCCACCAGGCTTGCAGCCTGGGATGGGATGGTTCTCTCCCTTCATATTCCGAATGCTCATTCTTTGGACATGTTTTGCATCTAGTTTAAAATGCATGGAAAGTGTTTTGAAAATAAACAAATGTATTATAATGCTGTAGTGGTTTGGTCTCTCCCTCTCTCCCTCCCTCCCTCCTCTGGACAGCCATTACGGCTGGAGGGCGGATGAGTTGAGCAGTCATGAAGAACACACGCAGCCAGTACCTGTTTCTGTTCCTCCTCTCTCTATCCACCAGCAATCTGCCGCATGTTGAGGCCTCCGTAGATCACCTCAGAGAGATCACACTTCAAAAGCATGCGTTGTCTTGGTTGGACGCCGAGACAAGGTGCAGGTCACACCATGGTGGCCACTTAGCCACCGCAAGGAACGCACTTGATTTATCATCTCATACAACAGTTTGTGAATCCAATAACAAATGCTGGGTCGGACTCCGGATGATTAACAGTGTGTGGAGGTGGATCAGCGGTCGGGAGAACTCACCACTCGACACGCCTTGGTCTTCAGCGCGCCCGGGCCGCAGCAACTGCAGTTCGGTACATTTGAATGAGCTGTTTGACCAACCTTGTTCCGCCATGTTGTACTTTCTTTGTGAGAAGACCCGCCTGTTGTTGGTGAAGGAGCAGAAGACATGGGAGGAAGCTCTCCACCACTGCAGGGCTCTTGAAGCATCTAACAAGATGGAGCTCCTCAGCTTTCACGATGAAGAAGAGTTATCCTACGCTCAGGAGGAGATGGCCCTGGCCCAGGTGGAGGAGGTGTGGATCGGCCTGCGCTGGCTGGCGGGCCGCTGGCTGTGGATGGACCGGACCGCCGGTGGTGATATTTCCTTGCCCGAGTGTCCCGCCAAAGGAACCCACTGTGGGATCCTGTCTGGGAGAGGCCAGCATGCAAGGACTTGTGTGGAGAGGAGGCACTTCTTCTGTCTGAAACAGGCTCGAGTTTGATTTGATTAGTCTGCTTCATTGCATCCTCCATTGAGTACTTAGTTACATTACTGATTCAACAACATAGCTGAAAATGTTAGGTTTTGTGCTCATAAATTGTAGGACCATCTTACACATCCTCAGTGCTAAGCTAGAAGGTCATCTGTACAAATTATGCCATTGTGTGTAAATGTTGATTGAAATGTGACTGCTTTAACAAGATTATAGTCAAAGTAAAACTGAAAATGTGCACGGAAAGGATCTATTGTATATAAACAAAGATAATAAAAATATCTAAAATAAAAATTGTGTTATTATATGTAACTTGTTTGTGGACATTTTTTGCATCCATCAGCAATGAATGTGTTGTCAGAATATCTGTTTTAAGTTGACTGCACCTGCCTCTGTATGAGCTCATTTAGATTTTAGACTGCTCCAAGGCTCACTTTGGACCAGTCAGGACATCTTTTCTCTGATTGGTTCAGTGAATCAAGTGAGTGCCTTTTAATCACAGGTGAGTCCAAAATCTTTAAAATCATTTAAAATCTTGCTCTCCTGCTAGCTAAAGCAGATAATTAATGATTACTTCTGCGAATAACTTGATATAAAACAATATTCATTATATAATGCAACTTTCTAAAGCCATATATAATATAATAACACATATGGTGCAGCAGTAGCTCAGTGGGTAGAGCGGGTCATCCACTAACCGCAGGGTCGGAGGTTCGATCCCCTCCTCCAACTGTCCACATGTCAAACCCACAAAGGTACTGATTGTAAGTCACTTTGGACAAAAGGTTGTTTTGGACAAAAGGGTAAAAGGGGCAAAATTTACCCTTTATATGGTGCAATGTTAAAATGATTTCCTTTTTGTTCTCTTTGCTGATCAGCAGTTCCCAATAATGTAAATGCAAGGGCTTTCATCAGTGGGCTATAGGCTCCATCACCATTGTGTTCCCTCATTTGGTTATAGATAGGAACATTTATTTACATGAAAAGGACATCCCTTGATACACAGAGGCATAGCCACGGGAGAGCCTGGACGGGCCTAGGTCCATCTACTTGTCAGACTTTCCCGTCCAATCAGAGGGCTTTCCTTCGATTACTCGTTCAATAAATGTGACACTGCGATGCATGGGTTCATGCAGTTTTGCGCAAGTTTAAAATGTTTCTGCGTAATTTGTCAGCTGTGATCAAATGCCTTTGATAAATTCCACCTTTATGTCGTAAATATAACATGCCTTTGATTAATGTTTGTATGGTGCATCTAATCTAGGCCTATCTTATGTTCAGTCAAATTGGTTTTGGCAAATTGGGATTGAAAAGAGCTTGAATATAAACAAATGTACCACAACATCACACGCCCTCTTCTGTAGGCATATGGTCTCTCTCTCTCTCTCTCTCTCTCTCTCTCTCTCTCTCTCTCTCTCTCTCTCTCTCTCTTGTCTGGACAGCCTATCCCAGAGGACGTCAGATGTGTTGAGCAGTCATGAAGAACACACGCAGCCAGTACCTGCTTCTTTTCCTTCTCTCTCTCTCCACCAGCCCTCCACCACGTGTTGAGGCCTCTGAAAATCGCTTCAGAGGGATCAACAAGTTTTCGGCAAAATCTTGGGAAAACGCCAGGAATCACTGCAGGTCAGCCAAAGGTGGAAACGGTGATTTAGCTTTGGCGCGCAATGCTCTTGACGTAGAATGGTTCTCAAAAACTTGTGGGTATACAAGTCACTCCTGCTGGGTCGGACTCAACAGGAGCGTGGAGTCCGTGTGGAGGTGGGTTGGCGGTCAGAAAAACTCCCTGCCTGACACGACCTGGAGGGACGGGAGCGCGGGAGGCAATTGTGGTGCGGTACATTCGGGCATGCTGTTCGGCGCGGATTGTTCCAGGCAGTTTGACTTTTTTTGTGAGAATAGCAGCCTGGTGTTGGTGAAGGAGCAGAAGACATGGGAGGAAGCTCTCAACCACTGCAGGGCTCTTGAAGCTTCGAAGCAGATGGAGCTCCTCAGCTTTCACGATGAAGAAGAGTTGTCTTACGCTCAGGAGGAGATGGCCCTGGCCCAGACAGAGGAGGCGTGGATCGGCCTGCGCTGGCTGGCGGGCCGCTGGCTGTGGATGAACCGGACCGCCGGTGCTGATATTTCCTTGCCCGAGTGTCCTGCCAAAGGAACCCACTGTGGGATCCTGTCTGGGAGAGGCCAGCATGCAAGGAACTGTGTGGAGAGAAGGAGCTTCTTCTGTCTGAAACAGGCTTGAGTTTGATTTGATTAGTTTGCTTCATTGCATCCTCCATTGAGTACTTAGTTACGTTACTGATTCAACAACAAAGCTGAAAATGTTGGGAGATTTTGTGCTCATAGACTGTAGGACCCCCTTAAACATCCTCAAGGCTAAGCTGGAAGGACATCAATACAAATTGTGTCACTGTAAAGGGTAAAGGGGCATTTAGCAGAAGCTTTTGTCCAAACAGACAATCAGTGCATTTGTGGGGTTCGACATGTGGACAGTTGGAGGAGGAGGGGGATCAAGGGGATCGAATCCGCTGTGTCCACCCGCTCTACCCACTGAGCTACTGCTGCCCCATGAATCATATACATACATATCAATTTGTATTTTTACTTTGAGGACAATCTTGTAATCTTTACAATAGATGCTATGCATACATTGTGTGTAAATGTTGCATGCAACCATTTGAGATTGTAAAAATACAAACATGTATGTACGTCACTTGTATGTATAGCATCTATTGTAAAGATTACAAGATTTCACTCAAAGTAAAAATACAAATTGACATGTATGTACTGTATATGAATTAAAATAATAAAAATATTATAGTCAAAGTAAAATAAAAAATGTGCACGTCAATAAAGGATCTATTGTATATAAATAAAGATAATAAAAATATATAAAATAAGAATTGTGTTATTATATGTAACTTGTTTGTGGACATTTTTTTGCATCCGTCAGCAATGAATGCGTGGAGAGAATGTCTGTTTTAAGTTGACTCCATCTGCCCATATGAGCCCATTTAGATTTTAGACTGCTACTGGCCTCATTTTGGAGCAGTCAGGACGTCTCTTCTCTGTTCTCTATTCACTTCTCAGTGAATCAAGCTTGCCTGTTAATCACAGGTGAGGCCATCATCATGAAAATTGTTTAGAATCTTGCTCTCCTGCTACCTACAGCAGATGATTAGTAATCAGTTCTGTGAATAACTTGATATAACATTTCTTATAAAGCTATACTCATTATATAATGCAACTTTCCAAAGCCACATATAAACTATAATAACATATGGTGCAATGTTAACAAGATTTCCTTTTTGTTCTCTTTGAGGAAACCTTTGTTGATCAGCAGTTCCCAATAATGTAAATGCAAGGGCCCTCATTTGGTTATAGATAGGGACATTTACTTACATGAAAATCTTCGAGACACGACTTTAAAGGTCCAATGGGTAGAATTCAGGAGCAACTAGTGGTGATGTTGCATATTGCAATAAAATTTATATCCCCCTCACCCCTCCCTTTTGATGTCTGCATTCAAGGGACAGTTAAGCTTCTAGTACACTACTAGAATACTACTACTAGAATAGGTTTACATGCTATAATGTTAATATATGCCTTGATATTCTATTTTTTTTCAGCAAACCGAAAAAGCATTATATGACAACTTAAAGAGAGCAGAAAAGAGGAGAACAGGAGTTTGAAACTGAACAACCATAGCGATGCCATATTACTAACACATTTTACTCAAACAATGGCTCTCACTTCATACCTACAGCACCCTCAAGACTTAAAACCTGTATATTAGTGATGGCGCTTCACAAATTGAAAGTCCCAAATAAGTGAAAAGAACACGGTGTGGTTTGTTTTCAGTTTGAAGGTTGTTGGTTTATCTGCTGATGTATCCAAATAGCGACATCTGAATCTGTGATATGATATGTAAATGATGATAGAATAATGTTAGAAATAAAACAACCTTGCATGGCATTGCATTTTGAGGGCCTTGTGTCTCAGCAGCAGCGTTATACTTCCTGGTAGGAGGCTACGGCAGCGGCGGACTGATATTACCTAGGTTACCGGCAGAAACTAGTCCCTCAAAACGTGATGATTCATGTGATGCAAGGTTAGTTTTATTTCTAACATTATTCTGTTGTAGTGTATGGTCGGTTTGGTTCATACCATATAAGGAGATGTTTGTGGTCAGTCAGTTACCTATGTGAAGGAGATGTATGTTTTCCTTGAGGTCGCTTGCAAGGAATGGGAGTTTATGGTTCTACGAGGTCAAAGGTGAGAAGGAGCTAGTTGTTGTGACAGTAGCTTTGGGCACAGGAGAGGCCTGACTGTTAAGATGCCTATCTGAGAAGTAGTATTTAAACTGTGCATCAGGACAAGACTGGCAGAGTGTTCTCAGGCGCCAGAGGCTCTCTCAAGATTCTGATCTTTTTGACACTGTTGTACTTTGTAATAAACCCTTTTTAATATACAAGTGAGACGTGTCAGCGGTGGTTTCTCCTTTTCCTCAACACATCAAGATACTACACTATCAACACAGACATTAGTATGGCGTTACAATTCATTTGCCTCGAGTGTACTGGGGAGTGGGTAAAAAAAACTCCCAAAAAGTGAAAAGAACACGGTGTGGTTTGTCTTCAGGTTGAAGGATGTTGGTTTATCTGCTGTTGTATCCAAATAGCGACATCCGATTCTGTGACAATGCAAAGCAGAGATCTCTGTTTTTTGTTTTTGCATCTGATAACCTCGTGTGACATCAGGTCTAGGATGTATCTGACCAGATGAGGTCAAGGTCAAACAGTGTAGAAGATCAAAGTTTTAATGATCACCATTGCAAAGGATAGTTTGATAGATACATGTTTTCCCTACAAACAGTAACCTGTCCTCTTTCTTCACACTTTATCGTGGCACCAGGCAGGGATGCCCGCCGTCACCTCTTTTATTTATGAATCGAACCATTGGCCAGAGCATCGCATTAGCTACCATCAAAGGTATACTAAGAACTTCTGAGCATAGGGTATCCCTCTATGCAGACGGTATGCTTTTTTATTTTACATTTTACCAAAAATGTAAAGGGGCATTTAGCAGACGCTGTAGTCCAAAGTGACTTACAATCAGTACATTTGTGGGGGTTCGACATGTGGACAGTCGGAGGAGGAGGGGGGATCAAGGGGATCGAACCGCCGACCCTACGGTTAGTGGACGACCTGCTCTGTCCACCCGCTCTACCTACTGAACTACTGCCACCATGTGTTGTTAAAGCATGCTTGGGGAGTTTAAGACAATAATGCTAATCTACCTAACACTATACATACACATGGACATAGAATTCACAAGGCTGACCGAACTTACCTTCAATTTAGAGGAGAATTCACCAGCGATGCAGGCTGAAAAGCTGTACCGCTTTTTTCAATGTTTGGAACAGAAATCCTGCAGGTGTGTTGCCTCGGCCAATCAGGGTGACGTTTACTGGTTGGTGCTTCAGCCAATCAAAGGGTCGTTGACTGGTTTTTGATTCTTTGGTTGAAATCCAAAGCCCTTAATAGAGAGCTATCCTCGGCTTAAAATAAATAAACCAGTTAACTAAATAAACAAACAGGAAAATGGCCAACTGAATAAATAAATAGGCATACACATAATACATCGTGTTTATATAACAGCGTAGGCTATTCATATGTATTAATGTTGATAACAACAATATTGATATAAATTTGTAAATAAAAAAATATTATTGTTGCCCATCCCACGGATGTAAACATTAGACACGCGGCAGACGTCGAAAAGGAGACGTCGTCTGGCGTTACAGAACAACCCTTCAGTGGACCAAAATTGGACAACCAAAGAAGACATAAAAAAGACGTCACTCTGACCTGACATTGCCCAGTTACTGCACCTGTCATAGACATGCATAGTCCAACATTAGTCCGAATGACATAGTCCAAATGACGTCCAAAACATTACCCAGTTCAAAGGTCAAATGTTGAACGTAAATATGACGTCCAAGTTGGGTCATGGTTGGACGTCCAAATAGTGGACCTAGTTTGGACATCGAATAGATGTCCAGAATTGGTCATGGACTGACGGACCCAATATAGACATGATCTGCACGTCTATCCGACGTACCATGTTTAGTGGGTTTGGTTGACTCTGACCGGCCCATGTAAGGTTAACTGGAAATTACAAAATACACCTATTTTCTAATTTTACCTCATGCATGCATTAAAACTGCCTAAAAAAGTTTTCCACATCCAGGGACGCAGCAACCAAGACCAGCTTTGTGATATCCCACAAAATCACTAAAAACAGTAAGTCATTCTCGGGGGGAGGTTGTCAAAGAGTGCTTGGTGGACTCTGCAGCACTAAAGCACTAAAGTTCCCTGAAAAGTTCTGTTCACTGAGGTAAATGTGTGTATGGACACGCTGGGATTGAAATGGGACAGACTGGCAGGTAATGGTTGTCCGAGTCTTAAAGGGAAAAATTTCAGACTTTTGAAACGTATGCAAGAAAAAGTGACGCAGAAATCAACCCAGATCAGAAATTGGTATTTTTGCATCGTATTATAGATCAACATGTGTTGTGCAAGTCAGTGCTAAAAATGAATACACGGGAATTCTCGTGCTCTTATTTGTTGTATGTCCTGGCACTTTAATCTTTACTCTTTGTAATTTGACACTTTGATCGCTCTTTGTAATTCGGCACTTTGATCGCTCTTTGTAATTCGGCACTTTAATCTTTAATCTTTGTAATTCGGCACTTTAACCGCTCTTTGTAATTTGGCACTTAGTCAGAGATGTTGTACACTAGCAATGGTTAATCTAGCACTTGAAATGCTTGAAACTTGTTCTGGTAACTTTCTTACTGTATTAGCAGCAATGAAATGTTTCACCTTCTGATGACAAATGTACTCTTTGTAAGTCGCTTTGCATAAAAGCGACTGCTAAATGCCCTAAATGTAAATGTAAATGTTATATAACTGGCAAAAGTGACATAAGGCATGACAGATACTGCACATTTATTTGCAATATCATTTC
>OMKQ01094879.1:0-24141 GCA_900302335.1 Phycis phycis
TCAGTGGAGAAAATGTCCTTCCTCTTTCATTCATTCAGGTGGCGCCTTGTCGACTTGTTCGGTTCACGGCCTTCATGAACTTAATGTCGTTTGGTCACTTTAGATTTTGGCCGTGTGTAAATATTTTAGCATTAACCACTAAATTATAGCCAGAAGGTAGAAATTAACATTTCAGTTGAACGTATATTCTGGTCAAGAGGAATAAACAAGATAAGCATCTGCTCACTGTCAGAAGGTTAGCGACTTATTGGCATGGCAACGGCAGTAAAACAATAGGAATCCCCCCTCCCAAAACAATGTTAAATCCCATGTTTCCAAACTCTTAACGTTCAAGTCCTTCGAGGTGCACCATGTCCATCAGTGGCCTATGGCACCCCAACAAAAAAAAAAAAAAAAGGCTATTGTTTAGCTTTCCCCCTGCAATTTGTTTTCACACGAGCGGCCAGTGGTGGTATAATGTTGTGACAACAGTGTCAGAGGCCAGTCGGACGAGGGCTATTATTACAGGAGGGATTTAAAACGCTCTAGCATGCCAGTCATGTGACCCAGTTACACTGGCAGGGCCCTCCGAGGGATGAGGTTTCACTACGCCGGGGCCGGCCCTCAGCCCCGCGCCGTGCAGCGTGAAAACAAACATGAGGGGCCATTCATATGTACTGTCTTTATTTACAACATCACAACCAACTACTCTGGTAAAAAAAAAAAAAAAAAAAGATCTGAGAGGTTGTTTTTTTTTTTATGCTTTGTTCTCTGTCCAATAACCGCTTGGACTTGTGAACAAATAAACAAAAGGCCCTCTCCTCACTGGACAGGAAGGTGGTGGTGGGTGGAGGGCGGGTGGAGAAGTTACTGTGACCAATCGCAGTTCAACTATGAGTGTTTAACAACAATGGAGGCGAGCATGTGGCACCAGATTCGGTGTCATTGTGTCAGCTTGAGTCTAAAATGAATTTGGGTTTTGACAACGAGCATGCCATCAGGAACAATGTTAGGCCTGTCTGGGTCTCAACCGCCCCAACAACCGAGCACTTGTCCATCCGGCCTTGTGACTTCAAGAGCTAACAGGGGCACACTCGCCGAGGTTCTTTTGGGCGAGTTGTTGAAGAGCTCAGCAGAAATTTGAAATTTGAATATTATTACATAATATTGCCCACCTACCGCTTTGGTAAAGATTTCGATGTCGTTGCAAGAACAGACAGACCTGGGAATGCTTCAGAGTTGTTAATGTTCTAAATAACATGGAAATAACTGCACCGCTGGATTCTAGCAGGGTATAACAGTACACTGCAAGAACACAAATTGATTGCATTGAATTGAACGATCCATTACATGAGAAGAGCCTAATCGTAACACCTACTACTACTGAACCTATGATACTTTACACAGTGGAGAAAAAAACACGTCAAAAACAAATCCAACAGTACACATTACAATCGCAAGAAAATTGTATGCCTGGCCGGCTCCAAATGTACAAGCTCTGCCGCGCGCGGCATGTTCCTAGCGTCACACAGGAAAACATTCGCAGCCCTATTCAACCAAGGGAAGGGGAAACAGCCACTCGAAATACACACAGCCATGGCGGGGTCTATTGCGAGGCAAAGCGTGTGTCTGATTTACAAGGCTGCTCCATATCGGCACCCCCCCCCCGCCCACACCGCACGTCTCAACCTGCTAGCCTAGCTTAGACCTCAGTCTCCCAGCAGCAGCTGTCGCTATGGGTGAATGTCACATACGGCTGCCAAGCAACAGCAAATAGACCCCACTGTCCACTAAAAGGGTCCACTCTCCTATTTCACTGCCTGCCCAGCAGGGATTGCGACGCAAACACACACGTACACACACACACACACACACAACAACACAAAGTTATGGGTCTGGTGCATTGAACTTGCTGTGGGTGGGAAAAAGTGTAATGTTGGTGGAGAGGATAAGGCAGACACATATTCCAAAGCACTAATACTATTACATTGCATGTATTTTCCAAAACAAAGGTGTAGTGCATTGAAGTTATTGTGGCAGGGGAAATTATGCTGGCTAAGAAGATAGCTAGTAGCTAAGGTAGCTAGTGACGTATCCAAAATAGCATATAGCATAGCAATAACCACAAAATACATTTTACTCAAGGAAGGCTTGAAAATGCCTCTTGCTGCGCAGTCCAATGGACATCCATCTTGTTCAAACCACCTCTGTTGTTTTACTGCATTGATGACATTGCCTTCAAGATGTCCACTCTCTGACCCCCCCAAGGCCTTAAAGCACTAAAGCAACTCAGATAGCTATAAGTGCCATGATACACATAGCTGCATCGGCTATCCCTATAGGCAGTGTCTGGTCTACATTTCTTACAAGTGCCCTTAACTGCTCGGCTCATAACTGCACAGGCCAATGAGGAGCAGACGGGAGGATGGCCACGGAGAGGAACCCAGAGAGAGAAGAGAGTAATTACAGGGCAGAAAACTATAGGACAGGCAGAGGGAGGGCCCTGCAGTCCAGGCACAGCAACAACAAAAGCATGTCGAAACAAAGGCACCGCGTTCTGGAGGGAGACGGACCTTCTCTCTCGTCTATTGCAGGAGGTTGACAGATTTGTACACAGTGGCACTATTTGGGTTTTTTTTTTGTTTGTTTGGTGGACGGAAGCGACATAAGGAATACTTAACGCGGGTCAGAAGTTGAAGAACTTCATGCTGGACGCCTGCACTCGCTTCATTCCACCCAACGCAACACTCTGGTTAAGATCAGGACTCTAGGCGCTTATGGCACTAGACACTGTCGCCAATAAATTATAATACATTCAACTCAGCGCACAGATTGTCATGAAGTAAGATCCAAGACCAGACAGTGCACACAAAGAAAAAATAACAACATAGTATGATCAAAACTAATTACGATTTAAGGCTGTTCAAACCATTATACAGGTTTAAGTAGGTTAAAAATATATACAGCCAATTGTGCAAATCTCTCGAGGCAAACTTGAGTCGTGTACGTTTGTACGTGCAAACACACTCAGCTGGCTCTCCTGCTTTGTTCTAGCTTCGCAAAGATCTCTTTTTTTTCCTGTGTTCAGTGTGGGTGTATCCAACTGTGACAAGCTGCCTGGCTGACGCAGCCCTCTGGAAACTCTGGAGCGTCCCAGTGGACCGGAGCTCACACTGCTAGCAGCTTAGCACTCTGGTTCACCTCCTGACTTTGTCACTCATTTACATCTCTCTCCCTCACACACACACACACACACACACACACACTAAAAAAACCCAACAAAAGCAGTGATTAGGTTTAAAATCGTACATAAAAGGTTAATAATTAGGTACCTTGCTCCAATTCACATGTCCAATTGGCATGGAAAAAGTTTTTCACTTCTGCATTTGGTTTGAGGATTTGCATTATCTTCTTCCAAAATATTCATCAGAAATAGTATTTGAATGTTCAGGATAAAGAATTATCTAACGCTCACAAACGTTTGTCTTTCCGGCTAAGACCATGGCATTATTATGCCTATTAATTATTTTGTTGTTTTTTTATCATAACTTATCTGTATACTTGGTTGCAATCCTTTCTCTGTCAAATTTCTATCAAGCTGTTTGTCGCCGATGGATAAACACAAGTCATGGCAAATAAAAAAAAGGGGTCATACATCAGGGTACATGCAAAAGGTGATACATCATCTTGTTTTTATGTAATATAATGCTTTTTCTGGTCTACGGTGGTCGGTGGTCAACTATTATTACACCAAGGGAATCAGGAATAATAAATGACTTTCAGACAGCTATGGCCCACTGGGAATACCACCTCATCCCTGTTTCTATTGACTATAAAAGAAAAAACTATCTAACAGGAACACCTGTTCGTCAACACTTACGTTGTCATTACCCTAACCACTCTGACATGGCAGTTTCACCATTGTCCTCTCTTACACTTTGCTTTTTCACCAGCTAGCAACGGCTAGCTGGCTTCGTAAGCAGTAAGTAATGAGGGGGGCCGCTGCTGAAGTTGGCGGTGCTCGTTAGTGGAAGATTTAAAAACAGCGACACCAGGGGGTCCCGCATGACAGCTAATGTCTGGGCGATGGGGTGTTGACACGAGGGGGTACGTCGTTATTTCACCCAGTGGGTTTGAGGCTTGGTGGCAAATGAGCTGCTTTCAAGCGTGTGAAACAGGCACACGTTTTTCTTTTATTGATACTCTCCAAGCCTGTGGAGTGTGAGGTCTGAGGTCTTAAGTAAGCACTGGGGCGCATTTGTTTTGAATGAGATTACAACAGTGTTTAGCAAAGCTTCTGAATGATATAAAACATTCTGTGAGAAAGTATGTTCCAAGAGAAATGGGTCTGAGGACTTGAGGAACTTAAGAGAAATAAATGGCAGAGGAATATGCCTGTTTGGACACAGAGTAAACTTTTCATTGGATATTAATGACAATTCGCAATTCGGTTTTCTTCTCCAGAAGCAACTGCAAATCAAATGGAAATTTGTCGCTATCTCCATGGAAGTTTGTACAAATTTGTAGGCATTTGTTTTTATATTTCTGAAAATCATTTAAATAGTACGAGAAAATAAAAATACTGTCACATACTATCATACAGTGTATGTTATACTGTTATGATATATACAGTATATATTGGTTGTAGGTTTCTTTAACATTAATTTCAAGCTTGTATTAACAGATGCAGTTTGAAGATGATAGTTTATAGTGTATTAATAGAAAGCTGTAATATACTCCAGATGTCATCATTCAAAATTGCAATGTAAAAGAATTTGGTTTACACATTGGTTTATTCGATCAGCATTAATGACCTGTTGCAATGTCACTAATGTGCTAACTTTTAGCTAACAGTTTCTTGAATATCATTTCATTTTTCCCCTAAACACCAGTGCCTATAGTAACCTCTTTTTAAGTTTGCCTTAACAGCAGCGCTTTTGTAGGAATATAAATCTGGAACACATTATGTTTTCAAAGCAGTGGCAGCCATGTTTTTCATCTGTGGTCACAGATGTATCTCATGCATTTCCTCAGAACTTACTGGTCAAAAAGAACAAATATCAGAAAGGTTTTACGTTGTTCAAATGCAGGATTTAATGGTTCAGTGATTTACTGACTAAAATTGCCCATGATGACATAATCATGGGCTAAATTATAGATGTTAATTCATCCTTTTTTGGGACTGTGATTATGGGTTAAACACACTGGTGACAAAGCTGTGTTAAAAGTATTTCTCTTAATTGCAAGGGGGTGGTCGATGAATCAATGATGACTACTACTACACAGATGGGGGCACATTTCAACAGGATCTCACATTACTATTCTTGGTCTATGTGCGGTGACTGTCCACAGGATAAAGCATTTTCAAACACACTTTCAAACAAACTAACGCAAATGCATTTGAATAGGCAAAATGTCAGTCCAACTGCTGCCAACAAACCACCTAGCAATATCCGCCAAACCCTTTTGGACCTCCTTGGTTGCCTTATTCCTTAGCTACTGCAAAGGCGTTGCTCATAATTATGATGGATTAGACTGCGGCTCTGCTTTCAGCCTCTGCACTGTAATTGTTTTGCAGATGTTGCAGATGTGACATGCATTAATAATAAGGGTGGCACAGAAAAATCAATGGCGCCCCGTGCAGGAGGGGGAAGGGGGTTTGGAAGAGATGAGGATTAAAGGCCTTCCTGGGCTCAGCTTAAACAGAGATACTCTACAGAGATTCGTTTGTGCATGATAAAACCTGATTCAGAGGTCAACCTGTATGGCTTGGTAACAGCTTTATAAAAAGGGCTGCATCCCTGTAACTGAATATCTTTTATGAGGAATGCACTAGGCAAATTTGATACCAAGTTTGAACAACAACAAAAAACGAACGGCATTGGAAATGGGTTACTTCAAATGGGAAGATGTATTGCTCAAACTAGCTGAACAAGTAACCGCCAGAGCATGAGTCATTGTATGAATCATGCATGATTCCCATTATTCAAACGGCCCACAATAATGTCAGCACTAAAAACAACATGCCCATGATGCAGTTCAGCCATTGCTGAATTGCAGTTGTGTTATTTTCAGTTGTGTTATTTTCCAGGCTTTCGAAACTGGATTAGTAGAATGTAATTATTAGTATGTAGTATGAATGTAATCAATTAGTATGTAAATAGTATTGAAATATTGAACATAAATAAAAAGGAGCTCAAAGGTGACAAGATGTACTTCATCCCAAATTCACCCAGATGGTGGATGAACCCACACCCTTCTCCGTCTGACCAATATACTAGAACACATTACTGACAACTATTTCATAATAAACCATGTTCAAGATGTACACACAAATAGATAAAATAATGATGATAATATATATGAGTATTCCTATCATGCGAAGCCATATTGATTGTGTGTGTGTGTGTGTGTGTGTGTGTGTGCATGATAACTGAAACAGCACAATTTGCTTCTTAGGTTTTAAAGGATCAAAACATAGATACATAATTACACAATCAAGCCATATCTATCAGTGTCTTGCCCTGAAAATATTCAGTATGACCGATTTGAGTCGATTATTTCTGTTCTGACCTCTGTGTTGTCTTTCTACATGGCACATTGACACTAAGTGTGTGGACGAGATTGGGTTGAATCAATATCAATACTATATAATGTGTTTAATTCCCTTTAGCATAATATTTATAAATGTCCAAACAATAAAGTATGTTTTTATAAAAGCATTGCATGACTTTTGGATCTCACAACATCTCCATCTCTGTTGTGTTGTACAGGACGCACAGAGGCCAGCTTCGTGGATGGACTCTGAGCAGACCAGATGGAAACAGAACAGTCTAACCATGAGACGGAAGAAAGTCTGATATTAGCACACTTTGGCAACCCTCAGAACCCCAACCCGGCGGTTACCACCAAACTCCACAATGGAACCCAGTCTCCCGATGGAGCACGGATTAATGGACCCGAGAACTGGAACCATTACAAGCCCAGTGCAGGGGTCAACGCCATGAAAAGAACTCAAGAGAACTGCAACAGCCCTGGTTCAGAACAGGGGCTATTCAGTCCAGGGCCTTACACCATGAACGGGGAGTTGAAGCATGCACTACCAGATGACTCTTTGTTGGTTCACCAGCCTAAGAAACTCAAAATGGAATCTGAAATGAAAGGAAATGAGGATATGAGCTCCAGTCTGGTAGAAGACTTTTCTGAGCTGACAAAGGAGACAGATTTTGACTGCAATGGCCTGCAGGAGACAAAACTGGACAAAATAAACAGTAATTTCCCAAATGGGGATATTTTTTGCCATTCAAGACAACCATTTCCCATTTCCAATGGTGCTACAGCCTCCCCACCAACAATGGAAGGCAGTCCGGGTGATCTTTTAGAGAAGACACTGTCTCAGTATTACCCTGAACAGGTTTCCATTGCGCCACAACCATCTGGTTCACTGCCAGTGGCTGTCAATGGATCTCTAGCAAAAAAGCTGCCCAATCAAGGTGCTCAACACCTCTCTTTAAGCTCAGGTTACCCAAATTCAACTCAGATGCCTGCCTCAATGCAACAGAAAGCTAGACCAGGCCACAATAATGAGAATGGTTACAATGGTTCTGCTCCCTATGTATTGAACGGATACTCCAAGAACTACGAAGCAGAGCACCAGCAGCAGCAGCAGCAGCAGCAAACTTACCCTGGTCAGGAACGTGACTTTCCACGGGGGCAAGTGGGCGAGCGACCTGCCAACGGCTCACAACATCAAAATGATCTGAAATGCTATCCAAAGAATCCTGACGGCATGTATAAGAAATCTAACCAGGAGTTTAATCAGAACTCCTTCCAGGAGCATAACATGCCTCCCCAGGCAGGGAAAGGATGCGAGTCGGAGGGTTTTCCCAACCCAGGATTAAAAGGAATGAGGCAGAGTGAGGAGCCTGGTTCTGGCAATCAATCCGAAAATGATGGGGGGCTCCAATACAACATGCAACCCCAGATGCAGCACTTTCAACAACGTTCTGGGAGCTTGTGTAGAGCTGGGCCAGACAGTGTTGGCTCTATGGGGCCTAAATCGGTAAACCGACAAAGCGCACCAAAAACTCAGCAGTCTCATCAACCTGGGATAGAAAATGGGCTGGATAGTCAGACCCAGCAGGGCAGCAACTTATGCCCCGCACCCGGCCAGGGGCAGTGGATGGACCGAAACACGCCTCAATCCGAGCAGCAATCGAGCAGTGGCCCGCCATCCAAAACACAAGAGCAAGACTTGTGGGAAGACTTTCTGAACAGACCTCAGTCAGATCAGCAGCCACCAAATCCCAAAGCCAATGTGCAGATGTTGCAGACCGACTCAGTGCAACGCTTTCAAACCCAGGAAGGTTTTACAGATAACACCTCAGGGTCAAACACTTTCCAGCAGCAGCAGCAGCAGCAGATGAAACAGGAGCAAATGCAGGCCCAATCCCATTGTGCTCAAAGTCAGCACAACACTGCCCCTGAGTGGCAGCAATCTAATTCTAAAACAGCTCCAATGCAGCAGGCTCTTTCCCAGCAGTGCAACCTTTCCAACCAGACAAGTCACTGCTATCGCACTCCGATGCAGCAAGAGCACTTACACGATGTAGACCCAGACCTGCAGGAAATACTGTCACCAGAATTCTTACCAACACAACAGCACTGTCTAGAGCGGCCTGTGTCACACCCACCCCAGTTTGAAGGGCAGCAGCTCAAGTCCCCCAACTACAGACCCCGCAGTCAGCCTCATCCAGGTCAGCAGCAGTTCCAGCCCAACCAGCAGGGGAGAAACTCTGGACAGTCCAACATCCAACACACTCAGCAAAGTGACCAAGCTTTTGGTTACAGCAACACTGTGGAAAGACAGCAACATCAGAGGCAACAGTTTGGCACAGTGAATCAAGGGAGCGGGGGCTTTAAACAATGCAACCCACAGCAGCAGCCTACGCTACATTGCCATCAACCCAACCACACTGACTTCCAAAACACAACAGCGCGCTCCAATGCCCAAATGCCACTAGGCACATTGAACCAACAGGGTTCAGGACAGATGTATCCTAAGGAAGAACAGCAGCAGAAAGATGTGTGTTCTCAAATACAGAGAGGATACCAACAACCTCTTGGACCTGGGGGTAACCAGGGAGACTTTCAGAGGCATGCAGCTCTGCGAACGCACCTTTTACAGCGGCAGGAGCGCCATGGACCACCATATCCACCTCAGAACCTTGGTGACAAACAAGGCCCAATACCTGCCAAAATGGAAAATGGACCCCAATTTGCATCACCAGGAATACATCAGCAGGAGTATCAGAGGCGAGAGATGGCCATAGGAAATGCACAGGTCAAGCAGGAGTTTACTCAATCCATGTGCAAACAAAGCAACAAGCCAGGGAGCATCCTCGCCACCATGGAACAAAGCCTGAGGCAGTATCAGCTTTCCCCTGTGTTTGAGAAGAAGTCCTTTGCCCTCAATTCTCCTCAAGTGAAGGTGGAGTCTTCAGGGGCTGTCACAATACTGTCAACGAACGCAGATCTGGGCGGAGGGGAGTCTGGGATCATTTCCAGCCCTGCCTCTATTAGAAGACCCAATGACTTCACACCCAAGAAGGAGCATTCCCTCCAGAGCTTTATTGAATCTCCTATGAAGCTACTGGATACCCCCATAAAGAACCTACTAGACACTCCTATCAAAACACAGTATGACATTGCATCTTGTCACTGTGTTGGTGAGTGTCATTGTGTTACAATAATCCAATTATCAGAAGCGGCAAAACATAAATTTATAACCTGCTGATCTTGCATATTACGGTATTAATATTTGTGGGTTTTCTTCCCAGAACAAATCAGTGAGAAGGACGAGGGCCCTTATTACACCCACTTGGGGGCTGCACCAAGTGTCCCAGCTATACGAGAGGTCATGGAGAAAAGGCATGTGATTAATTTATTAAAAACACCATTTAAAGAGATGATGTTGAGGATGAATCTTAACTCCATTGTGTTCAGTACTTATATTGCGCTTCTTCTGTGATCTCTCTTCAATAGGTCTGGGCTAACTGGTCGTGCCATCCGAATTGAAAAAGTAATTTACACAGGCAAGGAGGGGAAAAGCACACAAGGATGTCCTATTGCCAAATGGGTATGAAGGTTTTGCATTCCATTTGTATAGGGGGTAGCATAGTCGCTAGGGTGTCTCACGGCCAAAAGTACTGGGCTCAATTGCAGGTCATTCGTATTGCAGGTCATTCGACGTGGCAGCGATGAAGAGAAAGTGCTGGTGTTGGTCCGGCAGCGTGCTGGACATACATGCGAGACCTCCTGCATCATCGTGGTCATTCTAATCTGGGAGGGCATCCCTCGAAATCTGGCCGACCATCTCTACCTCGAGTTGAGCACCACTTTAACCAAGCACGGAGCGCACACCCAGAGACGCTGTGCAATCAACGAGGAGTGAGTATAACTAATCAACACTTGAACACCAAGAAAGTTCATGTAAATATCACCATAATCTATAACACAGGTTTCACTCCATCTCTTTTAGGGGATTGCAGAAACAATTTTTTGATAGAATTAGAATTAGTTTGATGTATTAATCAACATCATCCACCATATTTGGGTTACTTTCTACATACATCTTGACAATATCCCCATCACCTTTTCTTTGTCATGTAGGAGGACATGTGCCTGCCAAGGACTAAATCCTGAAGCCTGTGGAGCATCCTTCTCTTTTGGCTGTTCCTGGAGCATGTATTACAATGGTTGCAAGTTTGCTAGGAGCAAAGTTCCAAGGAAATTCAAGCTACTTGGAGATGATAGTAAAGAGGTATATCCTAAAACTCGATACTTTGGGCAATGGGATGTACATAATCAGATGTCTTTAATATTTGTTTTAACACACTTGTCTTTCCAGGAGGGAAAACTGGAGCAAAATCTACAAAACCTAGCCACTTTAATGGGGCCAATGTATAAATCATTAGCACCTGACGCTTATGCTAACCAGGTAGGTTGTTTTCAAAACAGTAGATTTTGTAGTCACCTCAACCAAGTTGAATTCATTAATACACAGGACAAGATGTTACTATCCCTTGTGCCATCATCCAAGGTAAACACATGTAGAAGGCCAGCTCAGATAAGACCAAGCATACAACAAACGAGTGACATAACCATTAGGTGCAAAACCATAGCAGACATCAGGCTACGCAATCATAAATCTACAGTCATTCCTCAGGCGGCACCATTCACCCATTACATAGCCTAGCCAACAGTGGTATGCTGCACATCATTGGGGTTATCAAGTGGGTACCTTCCTTCACCTTCCTTCACCTTCCTTCCCTTTCGTTAAGTTAGGCCCACGACACCTCAAGAAGGCTTAACCGTGTATTCCAGCGTCCTGAAAACACACCCCTCTGTGCCACCACCACACAATTCCCTCTAAACCTCACCATTTAGTGCCTGCCATCACCGTAGCTTACCGTTGTCCCTACCGGGAACCCAAACTACCAAGCTTCTTCCTTAGCCAAAGCCACTCGCTTTTGCTCTCCGCTGCTTGCGACATGCTCTTTGTCACCAGTTTCATTTGCCGTCCACGTATGCCCAACTCCGTTAAGAGTGCAAAAGCAGACTATGCCACAAAGCCTCGGCAGCCAAGACAAACTTATTTCCACCAAGTTGAAATAATTATTTGTTTCAACAATTGATGAGAAATCTAAATTTCTCTCTCTCTCTATATATATATGACCTATAAATAAACCATAAAGAAAACTAGATGGCAACATGAAGTGAAATAAATGTCTCAACATTGAATACTTTGTTGTGTAGGTGGAACATGAACACAGAGCTCCAGATTGTCGCCTAGGGCAGAATGAGGGCCGTCCTTTCTCTGGTGTCACTGCCTGCATGGACTTCTGTGCACATGCTCACAGAGACCTCCACAATATGCAGGGTGGAAGCACCGTGGTAAGCTAATGCACAGGAATCTACATGATGTTACATTATGCACACCTATAGCACATGCAGGCATTCAATATTAATGTCCTTGGGCACCAAGCCCAAGGACCTGTATGTTATCAAATTATTACTACTTCACTTGTCATTATTGTGTGTATTTTATAGAGTTTATGTTTAGGAATACCGCATAGCACTAGCATGCACATCATATAATCGATGCATGGTTCCAAACTAAAATCAAGAATAAGAAACATAAGTCTGTTCAGTACATGTGAAGATGGTGCTTGCTAAGTACAGGGGTTGTCATTTGTATTTCAAAGAAAGTAAACTTAATGCTACCCATTTTTTTCAGGTTTGCACCTTGACCAGGGAGGATAACCGGGACGTAGGCAAGATACCGGAGGATGAACAACTTCATGTCTTGCCTCTGTACAAGGCCTCCAATACGGATGAATATGGCAGTGAGGAAGGCCAGCAGGAGAAAATCAAAACCGGTGCCATACAGGTCCTTAATGCCTTCCGACGCCAGATTCGCATGCTCTCAGAGCCTGCAAAGTCCTGCCGGCAGAAGAAGTTGGAAAAAAAAGCAGCGGCCAACAAGAATGCTGGTTTGGATATTAAGACCGAAAAGAATCTCCAGGCCAAGTCGAAGGCTGGCACTTACGAAAATATCGCTCAGAACGCTGCTGTGACAGGTAGGTAGATCGCTTGTGGCGTTTGATGTAGTGCCTTGGGAATGGTTCATGCAGAGCATTGATACGTGATATGATTACGATTTAGCAGTCAATGATTCGATTACATGTCTTTCCATTGCTGAAGAAGGATAATGAAGCCTTCTGTCATCCTTACGTTTCTTCCAGGACCTATTCCAGGGTCTATGGCAGCGGCAGCACAAGCGGGTCCGTCGCCACACCGCGTTGGCGTCCACCCACAGCAGCTACACCCACAGCAGCACGCCAACATCCTCCCCACATATCCTGGATCCCCACACCCGGCCAGCTATCCAGGGTTCTCCATCCATTCTGGATCCTTTCCGAGCACTTCGAAGGCAGGTGGCATGTACTCCACGCCAACACCAACCAGCCCTTATCCATCTCCACTTCATGTTCCCAACTCCTACATGAATGGGGCAAACTCTCCTTACCCAGGGTATCAGTGTAACGGAGGAATGCCCCTGGATAATTATCACCCTTATTATGCATCAAACCCAAAGCACCTTGATATATATCGGCAACAGAGGCCAGCGCTTTACCCAGAGCAGCAGTACGGTGTACATCAACGCTATCCACCAAGGTATGGAGAACCAGGTTTGCAGGTCAATGGTTACAGCGCCTGCAGCATGAGGCCAGGTGTTCATCCCATGGGCACTTACCCCCCCTATGGACCTAATGGAGCAACAAATGCACATCTTATGGATGCACTCTCTAGAGCCCCTTCAACACACCCTGGGCTGAACTATGAAGTTGCCATGAAAAATGGCAATCAGTTCGGAGGATACCCAAATCCATACCTCCCTCAGAGTCCACAAATGTTCCCCCCTGGCCAAGATCCTTTCCGCATGCCGATCAAGCAGGAAATGGGCCTTCCGGGTCCACAGGTGCTTCCCCCTGCGTTAGGTAGTGAGTGTCTAACGCCGCAGGCACAATTTGGTGTTCCCAATGGCAACCTGCAAGGTGCTAGCATTAAACAGGAGCCTGGGACACCAAACACGCCCACAACCCCACAGAAACCCGAGATGTGGTCCGACAACGAGCACAACTTCTTGGACCCGGACATTGGTGGCGTGGCAGTGGCCCCCAGTCACGGTTCCATCCTGATCGAATGCGCAAAGCGGGAACTCCATGCAACAACGCCAGTTAAAAACCCAGACCGCAACCACCCAACACGCATCTCCCTGGTCTTCTACCAGCACAAGAACATGAACGAGGCAAAGCACGGGTTGGCCCTATGGGAAGCCAAGATGGCGGAGAAAGCTAGGGAGAAGGAAGAAGACGCAGAGAGGAATGGGGGCGAGGTCACCCCCAGTAAAAGTGGTGGAAAGAAAGGGGTCAAACGAGAGCACCCGGAGTCATCTGAATCAACCCGGGAGCCGACTTACAAGCGTTTCATCCAGACACTCTTAGAGGGCTCTCTGTCCGGCACTACCAACACCTATGTCAGTACAACCCCCTACGCATTCACTAAGGTCACTGGGCCCTACAGTCGATTTGTGTAGGACAAGGAAAGGATACTGAGGAATAAGACATTATGTTCCTACAAACAGGTGCTATATTTACTAGGGATGACATACAAGAGCCCTAAGCACCCATGGTCTGATAAATAACACACCTTTTTTCACAGAGAAACAGTGTTAGAAGAAATGTGAACTTCAGATCAGTTAAGACGGCAACCACCCTCTCGGCAAGTCTTTCACCTCTCTAAATAGCAAGCTTTACTTGTAAGTTGAACCCAACATAATATTTATTTTTGTTTAACTACTTTTTGCAAGATACACACTGTCAAAACGCTGGTGCTGTCAGTCTGATACAACAGGACTTGTTTATACTGGAAACAGGTTTCTTTTTTATGAACTATGACTATTTTTCTTAAAAGATATTCACTTGGAGATAAAATCTTGGCAAAAAAAACACTGATTTTGTGATAGGCCTAACTTATGTTAAAGAATACCTAATACTGTTTTCTTTAATCCAAATGCTTTTACACGATCGCTGCACCACTTTATAGGAGTGGCAAACACTTAAATTATGTTTCAGTCCTCAGAAAACAGAATCATTATCAAATCATCAGCAACTTGACTACTTTACAAAATCTTTATTATTAGAGCACTTTTGATAACAAGATAAATGCTACAGCTTAAAATCTGAATTGTTAAGTTTGTGCTAATTATATTGCTACAATACAATAATTACTTCCTAATGATATTCACAGTGAAATTACAATATGCATTACAAAAGGATTACAAAACCGAGAGAACAGATTTTTTTCACTTGCATTTTATTGGTGCTTCTTTCACTATTCTATGTCCTTTATACTGTTTATTTTTAATTGAGCCATCCTTATGGTGCTTTTTTTTTTTAATATATTTTCACGAGAAAAAAAATCAATGTACAGCTACTTGATTCATAATGGGGTTACAATTCTGTCTTTGGCTGTTTCCGGGTTGCTGGCCATAGGTTCACTGAACAAATCTGATGTGAATATTTCATTTAGTGTTGTGACTGTTGCATTCACTACACATGTGTTGTTCATACACTGAGGAACATGATGCAGGGTTAGTTCAGTGGTGCTGGTATTTCAGAAGGCAGCTGGCATGCTGTGGGGGTCTTTAAAATATTGTAAACCAACTGTAAGATACAAAAAGGTTTTGTACAGTAAATTAATTTTCAAATTTATGCTTAAGATTTTAATGTTGTAAAGAAGTAGTCTCAGACTTTTTTTCATTTTATGTCTTTTATGCGTTGAAACTGTTTTTATTTCATATGGTGCTATTTGACATAGTAGTTACATAATGTGAGACTCATGAGGCTGATGAATGATATACAGTATCTACCTGTCATATACCTCAGAACATGCTTGGCAATAGGATAACATAACAAAGGTTTATTTTAGTCTTTTATCCTTCCTTGATTACTCAAAAACGTTCACACTTGCTGAATATTCAGGTTACCAACAGGCCGAGAAGTTTATTTCTATCCCTTTTTTGTTATCAATCTGCAAGAAAGAATTACTTAAACTTGAATCTTTGATGTTACTGCAAATCAGGGACATTTTCAACTAAGTACGTCTAAACCTCCATCTTGATTCAGTTTGTCTTTTTCGCCTCATTCAGGGACTTGCCTTCAGAATCCCATTAGAAATTCTTGTATGCCATACCTAAAACAAAACTTATTTTGTAAGTAAAAAAAAATGCATTCATAAGTTATTTTATAGTTAGTAGCCTGGTTGTAACCTTATGAAAAAAGTCATTTGAATTTATAATGCACTGAGTTGACTAAAGGGAAAGTATGACACTTACTTGTGATGAGTAATGTAGTTATATTTAGCTAAAAAAGCAAGACCAGGGCAGTTATTATAGTAGTTGCACACCATTGTGCTTGGGTATAGTTCAAATTTATTTATAACCACTAAGCAATTGTATAATGATAATTTTGCCCCGTTTAATTGATTTAATTGATGTGATGTATAATGGAATGAGTTATGTATGAGTGACCCCAATCTTTAACATATATTCTATCAATTTCTTAAAGCACTTAATTTCTTTTTCAGGTAAAAAATGTAATAAAGAATTACTTTATTTAAAATAGATTGTAAATGTGTTAAGGAAAAATAATTTATGTCACATTGTACATACCATTCATTTGTATTACACAAATACAACTCACCCTTTGTTGTTGATATTGTAGGTTCATGTAGTTTTGTCAAATATACTAATCCATCAAGTACCAATCCTAAAGTAAACATGTTTTCTTTCTTTTTTTTTTTGACAGAAAACCCCAGTCAGATAAATTTAGGAAGTCTTTGTAAATACTAGACTCCATATCCACAGCAATTTTTACAGTTAGAAGATCTGGTTAGCAAAACCCTTCAAAATTAGTATTTGTACTTTTCCCATTTTGTAGAGAAATTATAAAATGATTATGTTGTACAGGACCCAGCTGAAGTAGCAAGTTGCGTAAGATAAGGTGATTTATAGCGGGTTTTAAGCATAGCCATACTCGAGGATCAACATTACTTGAATGACTTTGAGAGCTTAACTTATGAACAAAAGGTGCTAAGCTCTGATGTTATGCTAGCAGTTGATAAGCAGAGGTTTGCAATTAGACACTAAAAAGGTTAAAAATGTGCAAATTCCTGCTTTAAAAAAAAAAAGACTTCCCTAGTTTTCCTGAAGTATGGTATGCTAAAAATTTAATTAAAGGTTAGATACTGTAAGTAATGTAATGTACTGAACGCAGTTTATTTGAAAGCTGTTCATTATATCATTCCTGTTATTGCTAAGATGTGGGTGTTTTTAATAAAGGTTATATTTATTTAATGCACTTTGATTTGATTCTCAACTTAATATACATGCCTTCCTTGATATACATTTTCTTCCAATGGAAAGGTAAGTTGAGTAAAACGGGGCAAAGAATGTGATGTTTACAGCATATGGTAATTTATTATTTCAAATGAATAATGTATTTGCTCAGTACAAAAAGAAATGTCTTAAAAACTAAACATAAAACATGGCATGTGATGGGTCACATTACATAAGCTTAACATGCAACCCGAGTTCCTGAGAACTGACTTTTTAGAAAGTGGAAATAAGTACAGATTGCAGATGAGATTTCAGACCAAAAAATACTGAAATTCTCTACAATAGTAGTAGCCCAGATTATTGGTGATCAACTTAATTTTTGCAAACTTTATAAAAAAAAATTAATATATATATCTATATATATTCCATGTATTCTTAAAGCCTAAAATACATTTTGGTTTAAAACAAAATATTCCAAAAAGGTTATTTTACCTTCAATCCTTTTAGTGACATGGTTTCGAAAAAGAGCAGTTCAAAATGTCATTGCAGTCATTATTAATAATAGCATTAGAGTTATTTTTTCTTGTATTAAATGTTGGTGAGACCAAAAGAGAGATCATAGACTCTGCATAAATGTGGACGCAGTGCTTACAAAATGAGACCGGCAGGGAAAGGTCTTTCAGTGGACCATAGTGTTTGTTGTTTTGAGCACCATCTTGAGGACGCCAGAATCCCTTTAGAGAAAATGCCACTTGTCCACTGTACATGGGAATAAGTGTATGAAAGGCACAATCAAACATGAATGAAGTAAAGAAAAAAATGCATTAGCTTCTAATTGAATCAAAATGTTAAATATGTGCAACACACTTTTTATTATTGTAGCGTAGGTGTAATTATTTTTCAATATAAATAAGGGAAAAACAAGAAATTGCATTCAATAACATGTGCTGAGATTTTCCCGTTAGAGACCTATTATTGAGTCCTATACAGCCAGTTGGATAAGGACATTGTGCAGAATAATATCTTAATTGCATCAGGTGATCAAGCTCTATTGGTACACAACACAGGGTGGTTTAACCTACAGAAAAGACATCGACTTCCTCTGGCTGTTTTGTTCTGCTTGTGTTTAGTGATTTAGTATGTTTTAGAGCATTAAAGGCAGTTAGGGATCACTAGGTTACTAGTTGGACTTCCAATGAATAGCTAACATCCCACCAAAATGTCTGCAGAAGAATGAACTCCACAATTAGATGTACAAAGTAATTATTAGTTATTATATTAGTATCGCTGTGTATTTACACCATTGACTGACCAAGAATGTGTCACTTTGCAAGTGTGGAGTTATCATAGACACTAGATGTTTCCTTAAGAATAATCAAACTAATCATGTCACTTGTAGCAACCACTCACTGACATAGCTGCTGTTTTGTGGTGTTACATAGCTCATGTTAAATAGTTAGCCGTTTTTCAAAACTTACCCCCAGGAGACAAAGGGAGGGCGTTGCCCAGCACAGGAGCCTGAGAAACATTAAAAGGTGCTGTGGTTAAGATTTCAGAGTCCTAAAGAGAGAGCAGAAGATTGTGAAAATAAACAACCCAAAAAACCCTAAACATCTGTGTCCTTACAGATGCTGTGTATATACATATATATACATAAACATATACATATATTCATCTTACCGATTCAACCACTTTCCTGGCGTCCTCTGAACTGCACGTGAAGGGGCTCTCACAAACACTAGTATTTTTACTGTCATCAATGAAGAAAACAACATGTAAACCACCGGCCCACTGCTAAAATATTGTTGGCCTCAGTACCATTGACACATCGTACACTTACAATACGGATACATATACCATGCACATAAATATAGAGAGATAAATAGACATGCATGCACACTCACCAGTCTATCTCTCCACCGTGGGTGTTCTTCAGCACGAGGGCCTTCCAGTGCTCATGAGTGGATTTAATTATCTTCAGGGCAAAATCCTTAACGAAGCGGCCAATAACATAGCAATAGAACAGTTTAAACAGGTTATGTACTGTGTTTTGGTGTGTAAACTCCTCATGCAGTTTACCATTCCTGTCCAACTTGATGCATAAGAACAAAGCACATCACACAATAACTTCAAATTAAAAGTCAACATGCAAAGAGGACCTACTTTATCTTTAAACTGCCCATTGAAGGCAAACCGGTTTTCAGGCTTTCCGTCTGGCAACTTGTATTTTCTGAACCAGTCAACCGTGGCTTCTAAATGACCAGGCTTCTGTTTGCGAACATCGTCTATACCTAAAAACACACACACACGATTTTGTTTATGTCCAAATAAAATCAAAAGGTTAAACAGGACATGCATGTTTAGTGCCAAGCCCAACCATTCAAGAACTTGTTCAGTAGGTAGCTATTTCAATCTCGATTCAGTATTCGAATGCTTTGGTTTCTTGGTTTCTCGAAATATAAAAATGAACTTGACCTACTATTCAGGTTTAGGGCATCTGGATCATCAGCGTTGATGGCAATGACCTTCCAGTCGGTCTCTCCCTCATCAATCATGGCCAAGACGCCCAGGACTTTAACCTGGATGACCTGGCCGGGCTCACACACCTGGAGAAGTGCGTAAGCAACAGTAACATGATGAGCTGCCCCGCGGTTGGAGCTGTGGCACTGTTGTATTCTGCTGTCAAGCGCAGCCCGTGTGCAGCTCGTACCAGGGAGCCCACTTCACACACGTCTATGGGGTCGTTGTCGCCACAGCACTCGGTGTCTTTGTCGGTGTGGTTCGGGTCCTCCCATGTCTGTCAAAACACACGTGCCTTTAGTACAGTTGGAAAAAGTGCCAAGAGGGGGCAGTATGGGTGGCAATGTTATTAGGGCTGAACGTGTGAATCCAATCTCTGATACGCAGAATG
Organism: Phycis phycis; assembly: GCA_900302335.1. Classification (NCBI taxonomy): domain Eukaryota; kingdom Metazoa; phylum Chordata; class Actinopteri; order Gadiformes; family Phycidae; genus Phycis; species Phycis phycis. Next base: position 19,854 of record OMKQ01094879.1, read on the forward strand.
AGTTTCACAATGAGTCTGGCTGACAGGAGCTGAAGCTGCGCTCTTTTTGAAAAAAAAGGGGAAATATTTATAGTTGCTTCCCAAAATTCATCATGTTCATAACTTTCAAGCTTTAGCTGTCACACAAAGAGCTTCAATGTTTGTTTACACATCAACAGTGGATAATGTAACCGCTCTTTCGGGCCTATTTCTATAAAAGCTTCCTCCAAGTCACTTCCTGTGGGTCTTTTTTATTGGAGAGTGCTTATTGTGTCATTCAAATCACCGACACACTGACAATAGATCACTAGGGTTTCCCCTACCTGTGGGAGCGCCCCATAGTTCCAAATGTAGCCCTTGTGTGGGAAGACGTTAGCCACGAAGCGGAGAGCTCCTTTCTTCACGTCCTGTTTGATTGGGTTCAGCACCTCCTTCGTAGCAATCTGGAGAACAAAGGAACGTATCTAGAGACGGACTGTCTTTGTAGGTCATTGGGAAGACGATGATTAGAAATATTATTGGATATCAGGTTTACAAAAAAAACCACAACATTTTGTTTGCTAAATCCTCAGGTTAATTGTTGAGATGTAAATAAATCAGGATTTGTGTTAAAACTCACCACCTCTCAAGGTGCATGTATGTTCTGATAAGAAACTGTTAGTGTTTAGCAGCTGCCATAGCTGTATCTATCACAGAAGCAATCAAAACACGTACAGTTCTATCCAAATTTCAACACTGTGCTCATGACCAGGGGGTTTAATATTCAAGAATTCCACCTGCTCGCCTCTCAGACCCTCTGTCTTTAAGTCCATGGGCAGTGGCATGTAAACACATAATTAAACTTGTGATTAATTTGTTCAACTCATGAGAGGGGGTGAGTTAAACACAAATCATGGCTCATTTACGAGTTGACAGAGACTACGTCAACACTTCACCTGGGTCTTAGCAAATTGGCCAAACCCTTTAAGGACAGCATTTAGATTTACCTCCATTTTAGCGTTTGACCATCGAGGCACCTCGACAACCATGTTGAAAAGCACCTGAATTTGAACACAAAAACAATTAAGGCTACCATTATGATTTGTTTAAAATAAAATAAAATAAAAAAATGTGCATATCAAGGCATTACCTCATTCGCCCCCTTCTTCATTTTCTTTGGTGGCACATCACTGTCCTATAACAAGGCAAACATTAAAATAAAAATGTAGCAGGCAGTATTTCACTTATTTCATGTTTATCTACTTAACTGCTTTTTATCAGTTAAGTAAACCTGTGGGTTATCAGTCACCTTTTCCACCTCTGCGTGGAGTGGAATGTCATGGAATGGTGAGATGTATTTTCCTTCAGAGGTTTCTGGAAGAAAAGTAATACACCGAAATGAAGTAAGGTTGCTTGGCCGAGAACATAAAGATACAATTGACGTCAAGCATTACCTGAATACATTAAAAAAGGTTCAAACAACCATGAGTCCAGTGTGTACGTATGCCTTCTCCTCTGGTCTTGCTGTTCCAAGCAATTCTCATCTAATCAGTGTATTTACTGGTGAAGTACAACGTGCACTGCATGCACTTCAATCATACAGCTTTCTATCATTTTTCATATTCCCTTTTTGTCACATCATATGCATTGCAATTCCAAATGTTCGTTTTAATGACCTTATCTCGGGGCAGTGCGTTTTCAGAAACCAGCAGTAGTTTTATCCCGAGTCCAGTGTTTTGAGTGACAACTCCTTGCTGCTACTAACCACATGACCGAGGAGGTGGGATAAACAATGCGGCCTACAAGTCGACAACGACTAAAGAGCATTTTCTTCTATCAAACTGCATTCAAACAATTTCAACCAAAGGGTGACTGTCGCGTTAGCCGTCCAGCAACCCAACGGTATCCCTGACCTCCCCGTAACCCTGGCGGACTTGCCCGTTAACATTTTGACACAGCGGATAAAACCGTCGTTTTGCACACACGACACACGTGTAGCCACCGTTCCCGATGTGATTCATAAGACTTACTAAAATATATCCGGTAGCTTGGAGAGTTTGGTTGTCCTCTCGCCTCCGTTTCATAATGCAACATTTTTCTGGAGTACAGTGCTGCTGGTTGCGCGACAAACCTGCTCTTAGCGGCAGACTGAGAGCTAAGGCATTTCACTACGTTTCCCAGTGAAGAGCGCACCAGTGCACTCATCGCAGCTGCTCGGTTTCACGAACTCTCCTTCCCAACGTGAGTTTGTTGATTTGACGTGAAAGCGAATCTACGGAATCCGCGAAGGACCATCGAGCACTAGTTCACATTTCCGGTATGCTTTTCAAAATAAAAGGACACACCGGTACTTCCAAAGTAAACACAATTTTAGAAAAGCTCATAACTGAAGGCCGCTTTGGGTAGAAGTGTCTGTTAAATATACGTCGAAAATAACTAAATAGTAAACAATTTCACCGACAAAGCAATTCCCTAACACAGGCGTATGTCTTAAATGTGCCATTAAAAACAGAGCCTTTATCCGGACGTTTTCGCCGTGGCAGCCAGTCGTTGCTGTCGTTACTGCTGACGTCACTGTCACGTGCTTCATGAGCACACTGCCACCTTTGTTTGCCTTATTGTAGTCCATGTTCTTTACTACGCTTGCATCACTGATCATTACCTTACATCCACGTTCAATCAGTCTGTCTCTACGATACGACGGAAAAATACTGTAACTTTTCTGACCTGACACACCTTAAGGGACACCACATTTATTCTAATTTGCAGAACCATATACTCATAATACCAGTCATAACCAAGAATATATTGGTAGTGATAGTAGTGCTACTATCAGTAGTGGGCCAAAATTAGTGGTAGTAGTGGTAATAGTAGCAGTAATAGAGAATGGACAAAACACTGTCTTAACAAGTAATTGACATTTGGATAGTCTGCAATAAGACCATAGATTGGTGGTGGTGTTTCTCAACCCCAGTTTGAAAACAAAAAGCAACACACTGAAAAACCAAAGACTTTTGTAAACTGCCCGAGCAGGTTACATTGTACGAACATCTGGCATCACTTGAACTTGGAACTGATAGTCGAACCGGCAGTCAATAATGAGATCAAAGTCCTCTATCCATTGTACCGAAAACAAATAGGAGTGCCAGCTGTCCACAGGCCTTATGCTTTACTGCTGTGTACCTTGAGGTATGTTCAAACAACATCTATACATCTTGACGCCAACATAGGAGCCACACCAGCACACGACACTCTGATTCCCATTTCCACACTGTTATCGGAGTGCTTTGGTGTGACGCTGAGACGGAGCTCGCGAAGCATTGCATTCACGCACTTCATTCGATATTCCAGGGGGTTGGATGTATCCATATGGCTTGAATTCATTCACCCTTCCACTTAACACGCACACAAACATGCACTCACTCTCACACACTCTCAATGGAATAAATGTTTTCAGAAAAGAAATAATACATTCATAATAACCATCATTTCATGTTTTAATGTTAGGTCTTTCTAGTCTTTCTAGCCCTAAAACAGAAACATAGACAGCATAATTTGGGTGGCTATGCAGAGGCTATGCAGAGACAAACAGGTATTTGATGAATACACTCCATGGTGATCAGGAAACATAATATGAGGCCCTATTATCTGTGCTGTGGTAGGGAGGAGAATGTTGCCATTGTCATTGCTCTGGGTGAGAATTCAAGTGTCTGGTTGCCATGCCCACAAACGCTGATGTCAGCCTGGTGTTAAAACATTACCAGGCTCACCTTATAACATGGGATTTGGTGAGAAAAAGCTTCAAAATGGAGCAGTGGATTGTGGGAAATATTAACCTTCAAACACAGAGACATTTGGCATTTCGGGTGGCTTACGCTTCCTTTCACAAATAAGAAGGAAAAACACGCGTAAAGCTGACATATTACAACAAATGCTTTTTGGACCATGCATCTAAAGACCACATCTCTCCTGCTCTGTATTCAACAGCCTTCAGTATGAGCATAAGAGCAATCAATGTAGTAAAGTCCAGTATCCCGAAAATAAACAATGTTTGTGTAAACTCGGATGGTTGCTATAGCTATATTTTTAGATCTAGCTTGGTGGAAAGATAATTTGTATTATATCCATGATTATTACCTTGTATGTGGAATGTTTGTGGTTATCTAATTATCTGGGATCGATCTGTATAATCTTCAATGTACTTTTTAAAATTAAAATAAAATACAATCTATCAGTCAAACCAACCTAGGTGCTATCCCTGAATACTACTGTATGTCCATCAATAGCTCCACAATGACACAGCACTTTTTCACAGGGTATATCTCCCCCC
>OMKQ01094880.1:0-23803 GCA_900302335.1 Phycis phycis
GCCCTGGAGAGAGCAGGAGAAAAGGACACACATGTGGCCCCACTGGGCCCTTCAGAGATCTGGGTCACGACACCACATCTCTGGCCTTTTAAATGGCCCCAGAAATACTGTGGGCCTTCAGTAGACCCCACCCACACACACACACACACACACACACACACACACACACACACACACACAAAGGCAGTTGACAACACACAAGCACATTTCACTCACAGACGCATTGAAACACACACACAGTCCCATAACCTTACTGAAGGGAGTGCATGTGAGGCGGCCTCCGTGTGAAACTAAAGGAGCTCATGGGTGTGTTTGTTTGAGAGCAGCAGAAGGTTGCATTCATATGCAGATAACACTGCACTGTGTGCAGGAGAATGGATAGGCTACATCCCTAACACTCAATATATTACTCACCACCCAACAATATATATATCTTCTAATACACAATATACACATAACATACATACAGTACTTAGTAAATCAAATGAGCGCTCCCTCAATTTGTCACCACAGATGAGTTGGACGCTGACAATGCATTGCATCTATATTTGTAAATGGCTTTTCACAGCAGTACTACTGCCATGTGTAAACACCTGAATGGAAAGCATACAGGTGCTATTCTGGAAGGTGGACAACCAGAAAAGGCAAAAACAACATGGGCCCATTAGGGTGCAAGTACCAAAAAAAATTAGAAATCGAATGCATGGCCCATATCTCAGCGAGTACCCGAGTATTTGAGTACTTGTTTTGTATCTATTCTTTTTATTTTTTGCACACGGTGTGCAAATGTTTTCACAATAGTTTCCACTAAGTTATCAAACGTCAGTATGAATCTGTATCTTATATACTCCATGTGTGCAACACTGGAGCTCAGCTGGTCACGGTTTTTGACCTGCTTTTTACTGCTGACGGTGTACACACCACTAGTCACCAAAAAAAAACAACCTTCAAATTCCATTAGCCGTCATTGAGGTGTGTGATTTTTCGGGACGTGTTGTACTTTTTTAATTGATGCCCACATTGTTTTCCTATTGTGCCTGTGCTGAGCTGCTTTCTTTAATGCAGCCTGCCTTTTTATCACACATTAAAAGGTGTAGTGTATAGAAGTATGTTTTAACGAGTGTATACAATGACAATTATTGTGTTGAACTCAGCCCAAATGAGGTTTGGGCTGAGGACTAATCCACACACTGTGGCATTACACTGAGAAACTTCACCCCCTCTCAGACGCAGACATATTAATCAGCCGCTGGCCAGACGGAGAGCTCCATGTGTCACACATACACAATCCTATGTTATCCTATGTGTCTTGTGAAGCTTAACCCTCTATCAGACGCAAATAACATGAACAACTGCCCCCCCACAGATCCACACAGACTGTGGCGTTACATTATAAGTGCCTGGACGCTAGCGTGCAACTAGCAATGCTTCGATGGTACATGTGTGGGAGAGCCGAACCAGGGAGGACACCCCAACCTAGCTCTGCCTATTTCCAGTGTGTTCATATAGTTTTAGATTTTCTTGTTTTTCATTACATTATTTCCCAGTAAAACGGCTGTATTTTTTTCATTTGAAGGGTTACATAAGGAAAAGCCTACAATGTTTAGCAGGACACAAGGTAGGATGTAATAATGGCAACAATGACGTTAACCTTTTTAATTATATAATGATATGAAAGAACGAATAATGAATCACACATTTGAGAACTCAACTGTGTGTATAGCGCTTTGTATCAGACACAAATGAACACACACAAGCAGTGTTTTCTTGGCTCTATTGTACAATTTGAGAGATTTGCTTGAGGGACAAGTCAATACTTGCAGGCTGCTATTCTAATAAATGAGCGACCGAAAAATAACGAATCAGGCAGTTGAGAACTCTATATCTGTGCTTATGGCAACGTGTGTCCAATCCAAGAACATACACAATTAGTACATTTTATAGGCTTTGATACATTTCTGAGACATTTTAGTTTGAGGGACATCACTACATGGCTACAATTATAAATATATGAACAAACATAATAATGAATCACTCACTCACTTGAGAACTCTAGCCTCTCACACAATTAGAATGATTCGTTAGAGGCATTTAATATATTTGGTTTATTTCAGACAGACACACAAATAAAAAAACGAATATATATGCGATAATTAAATCAGTTCGACGTTCAATATTCCCCCTTTTTGTTTCTGAATATCAATAGCTCATTCAGAGCTCAGATTTCAGATTAATCTTGTTTACACATTGGACAATATTTGACACATATTTCCAGGAGTGGCACATGATGTCCTTAATATTAGGAAAAAACATTGTTGAATATCAATACGAATATAATGGATTCTGAAAGAAATCTGTCCTTTTTCTACAAGATATTTTGTTTTACAATTGTCAAACTAAAATCACTGTTGCGCTTCTTTCTAAATATTAATTACCATTTTTTATTATATTAATTATTAATTAAAGGAACGATAAAAATAACCCAATCAAGCCATTAAGAAGTCCAGCCATACTTTGCATGCATGGCCATGCATCTCAGACACCAGAACGCAGTTATATTAGTTTGTGTAATGCCTTGTGGAGTGTGTGGTTGATGGCTGGTTTAAGCAGCATCACCCCACCCGACTGATTCTCAGGAAGAGTGAGGCTGCACACCTGTGGTGCATTGAGCAATCAATGTGCCATACACCGCATCACTAGACACACACGAGAGAGATCTGCCCCACTGTATTCCACAACTCTGCAACAAGCCAGTTTAAACGTCATCACCCTGTGTCCTGGTTGCTGGTAGAGCCAAGTAAAGCCACCCAGGTGAAGTGTTGCAACCAGCTTGGTGGGGTGCAGCACTGCTACAGGCCTATATGACAACATCATCTACCAGCTGAGAGATTTATTCTTGAAACATTAAATATATTTGGTATACTAAATATATTGTCTATAATATATACAGAGAGAACAGTTAAATTTCACGTTGATGCTATCATGACTGATCTCCTTGGCTTCCAGCAAAGAGCTTCTGGGTTTAGGATGGTGGCTCTGCAATCCTGATGAACCGTAGCCTTCGTGAGAATTTGATCATGTGTCTTTATGTAGCACGGATGGGCACTTGTGTCCTTTGCCCTGCGAGTTGTTTTTCACACGGTTGGGATATATCCAGCAAAATCACATCGTCATGGCCTGATTTTGTACTGACTGAGTTGTCAACGCTGTCATGCAAAAGACGTATGCTCCTAAATACCCTAAACCCAACCGCACATGCTCCTCTGAGAGGCTAAACACTTTGCATGCATCCCCACTGACGACCAGGCAAGATCTAGCAGTGCTAGATGCTAAACACACTCTTGTGCTGGATGTGGCATGTAGGTCATGGAACACCCCAGGGAGGCGCATCTCTCCCTCCCTCCCTCCTTCCCTTTCTCCCTCCCTCCCTCCCTCGCTCCTTCCCTCTCTCCCTCTCCCTCCCTCCTGACAGCCATGCGGGCAACATATTGCAAATGAACACAGCCTTCGCAGCAATGGTGGCTCAAGAGGAGGAGCTTAAATGAACAGACAGAAAGCGATATTGAGAGGGATAGACAAAGTGAGAAATATAGAGAGAGGGACAGAAATTGAAACAACGGTGGAAGTGTGTGTGGAGACAAAATGGCAGTTGGGTTTTAGCCGTCCGGCATGCTAGCAGCAGCACTGGGCACATTCCTGCTGCAGGGGAGCGAGAAAAAGAGACAGAGATAGAGAAAATACGAGCAATAATTGGAGGAAATAATAGCAGCCATGAGGGAGAGAGAGATACGTAGCAATGTTGTGAAAGTGTTTTTCTGCATAACAGTGTTCACGTGGCCAAGTCTCGACTGCTCCTCCTTTCCAAGAGGGAGGGAAGGGCAAAAGAGGCGTAAACAACACCAAGGAGGAGCCCTGCAACGGTAGAAACGGAAGAGAAGAGGAGACGAGAACAGAAAAGAGAGAGGACGTCCAGCCTAAGCAGTAAAAAGACCAGGCTCACCATGTGCACCTGGTGAGAAGGCACCTCTCGTACCATTCTGTTTTAGCCTGGTAGGAGACCAGACACCACTGGTACCATCCTGTTTTAGCCTGGTAGGAGACCAGACACCACTGGTACCATCCTGTTTAAGCCTGGTAGGAGACCAGACACCACTGGTACCATCCTGTTTAAGCCTGGTAGGAGACCAGACACCACTGGTACCATCCTGTTTAAGCCTGGTAGGAGACCAGACACCACTGGTACCATCCTGTTTAAGCCTGGTAGGAGACCAGACACCACTGGTAACTATCTTGCCAGTCCTTTGAGGGGAAAAGTGAAACCATTCTATATACAGTGAAATCTCAGTACTCTTATACTCTTAGTAATTTTATTTGTTCCAACAGTCTGTTATGAATTGTTCAAAAACTAACTTTTTCCAAAAAGAATGAATGTAAAATGGATTAATCTGTTCCAGAGCCCCAGATAATTGCATATTTAGACCTCCACGTATTTCACGTATAAAATCTTACATTTAACCTGGATAAACTAACAAAACAGAACAATGATAAAATAACAATAACATCTTTATTCTATAAAGCGAAGCAATATCAGACACACGCATCTCGTTTTCATGCGTCGAAATAATGTCCTTCTTCAACTCGATCGTTGTACAGGCTATGTTCCGCTTATCCTGAGCACCAGCACTACTTCTCTTCTTTTATTCGAGAAGCGAATTGTTCAACTTCAGAAGTGTTCAAATACAGAGGTTTCACTGTACTGTCAACAACAGTGAATAGTACCATCTACAACAGTGAAAATACCAGTCTAAGCCATCAACATTAGTCTATATATCATAACAGTAAATATATAATCAACAACAATCTCAACCATCTAAGACAGGCTATATGCCATCAACATCTTATATTACATAATTAACTGTCAACCATAAACAACCATCAGCCACAATCTACCAGCAACACTAATATGCCATCAACAACACGAGGCTATATACATCAACACCAGTCTATATACCATCAGCTACAGTCTAAACCATCCTTTCCCAAACTAAGAGTTTATATTTTAACAATGCTATAATATATGAATTAATTTAAAGAAAAAAAGCCTTTAAAATCATCCTCGCGAATCATTACATTGCATCGCATGTCAACTGTATCTACATCTCACTCATGCTAGTCTTGGTAAAACTTGTTGTTTCAATGAGACTTATCATCCAATCACGCCACTCACCATGTCAGGTTTTGACAGTTTCAGATTGAGTCTTGCTCATATTGTGATCCAATTAGCTTTTTTTTGGTATACACCACCACAGCAGTGCTATGCAGCTATAAATGTCAGTATCAGTTTTCAGGACATTCCTGGCGGGCGGTCATTATTGCAAACCTTGTCAAACCCGTGGGGAACTTACCCGGACCAGCCAATACACCTTTAGGAACAAACCTATTTTCTGTAGCCTCTCACCAGCAACACATGACTGCACAATGGAGGGCAGCATCATTCTAAAAAAGTTAGTAAAATTAAACAGTACAGTGAAAAGTACATCACAGTACTTTTCAAATTAAACGAATACATTTCATATACGTCATTAACAGTATACACCATCCACCAACAGTCTTAACCATCTGCAACATGTTATGTGGGTTGGAAAATGGATTAATTTGAGTAGCGGAATTCTTTGCTTCCACAAAACTAAATATAATCATAGAAAAATATTAATGGTGACATCCTACAGAGCGCCTTATCGTACATGCATGCAGTTGATTCACTCAACTGATCAACTGTGATCTGTTCTGTTCAGCCACTATATATGAAAAGAAAATGGCAGACCATAATGGACCTGTAGAACCCGAACATTAAATCCAAACGCCAACCAATTTGGTAATCCACACAAAATATTAAATAGCAGAAACAATCAATGTTGTACAGTGAAACCTCTCTACTCACATTGCATTAGTTCCAAAAGGCTGTTTGAGTTGTGAATTGTTCAAAAACAAACTCATTCTCATGAAGAATGAATGTAAAAATAGATCAATCTGTTCCAGAGGCCCAAATAATTGGATATTGAGACCGTCACACAGTATGTCACTGTCAGCTGCCTAGTATTGCAACATCAGCTGCCATTATCACTTCTTTATTCTTTAAAATCGTGAATATTGTCAATTAGGGCATGCTATAAAAGGTATAAAGATCATGCTTTGAGATGATTGATCCTTCTTCAACTCGATCGTTGTACGCACTATTTACACTTGTCCTTAGCATCAGCGCAACTGGAAAAAAAGAGGCACACAATAGCAAATAATGCAAAGCAAATGATGCACAGAACAGACTGATCCAGCGTGAGTGGACACCACACGAGATTCTGCGGCGTACTCCGTGTCCCCATGTGACCAAAGCGGACGAGTTCTGGATGGAAGTCGTAGATCATTTAGTTTGAGAAGTGATTTGTTCGACTTGAGATGTGTTCGAGTACGGAGGTTTCACTGTATTCTATTTTGATCAAATCACAATATTTACATAATTGTAAAATATATCATGTTGGCATTCAAAGATCATAATATCGTATCTCAATGTCCCTTTGATTCAAGTCCTTAACAACTTATCAACAGTCTATATCGCCAACAGTCAACCATTATCAAAAGTCTATGTGCTACCAATAACAGTGTGCATCTACTATACACCATCAACACATGTATATGTACCATTAACAACATTTTATACATCAACAGGCTTAACCATTGACACCAGACTATATACCATCAAAAACTGTGAATGATACCATCTACAACTGTGACAATACCATTAATTATTTGCTACAGGCAGAAAAATCTAATGTTGTGGCTGCACTGCTTGTGGCTGCACTTTTAAACACAGCAGTAACTGCTAGTTGTGGGCAGGGTTTGGCTGATCTAAAACTTGTCAGAAGGCTAAAACTGGCCTATGACAGTCCAGATCAATAGGCATTGCAGTGGATCCAGTTCCCTTTGAAGCACTGCTGGATCTGGTTTCTTAATCACTCCTTCCCAACCCCCAGCTCTGCTGCCGGCCTCCCACAGATTTTCCAATAGAGCAGCTTTCATAGCCAGTCAAGGGATGGGTTCTAGGTTGGGTTGTTAAGGCTTGGAGTGGGGGCAGGGATCCAGTGGGGAAAGGAATGCAGAGGGCAGTGGTGTTCGCACTAAGCTATCAGTTTGGACACAAGGCATTTACAACATTCAAAACCTCTGTAATCAGCCATTAGAAGCCATTGTCCCACCAGAAGATTCAGAATGTGGTGTGTTGCTTGGGAAATGGACCGATAATGAACAGATTTACAGAGAGGCAGGAGGCAGTGTATATCCTCAGTCAAAGACAACAAAATGACAAATGCTGTAAGTCTAGAGGGACATCTTGGCCTCTCACAAGTAGCACTGATGATAGCATTTCTAGCAGGTCATACCAGCTAGGGGCGGCAGTAGCTCAGTGGGTAGAGCAGGTCGTCCACTAACTGGAGGTTTGGCGATTCGATCTTCACCTCCAACTGTCCATATGTCGTACTCCACAAATGTACTGATTGAAAGTCGCTTTGGACAAAAGTGTCTGCTAAATGCCCTAAAATGTAAACACCAACTTTAACTGGCTGGTGGCAATGACAGAAAGAAGAAGACCCTAGTATGTCTTTAAAGGCTGGAGGACACGGATGTACCCTGATGCACCCACCTGTATGAGGAGGGGGAAGGACATGCTTACTCCATACAGAAAGGCTTCTGTTTGGTTTGAACCTGAGACCTTGTAGACATGGTCAAACAGAGCTAAGTAGAGAGCCCTCGTGACTCAGCACATAAAGTTAAGACTTTCACAAACCTCAGAAATAGCCAAACAAGAGGAGCAGAAATTGAAACCACAACAAAGTTCCTCACCCAAGGCTATCACAGAATTTGATAAAAACAATAACAGGGCCCACACATAATGAAAAAAAAGTGTGAGAAGAAAACTAGAGTAAAAAGAGGGCAGGCAGTCAGACCAAATAGGCTTAATAGCAGACCACAGAATATTCAGGCGAGATGAGAAGAGAATAAAGAAATAACATTCAAGAGCTTTGAGATAAACACTGCCTAGTTACTGCTGCATCACCCTCATAGCCAATGCACCGTCAATACACATGTATACACACACACACACACACACACACACCAATTATTTTGGGCTGTGAGTCTATTACGGTTAATCAGGAACTAAATTGGAGCGATTAGGAGCTGATTGGAGGGCCTGTCGCTCATATCACCCAATTCACAGAAACGGGGTATCTGGAGGTAGACGCACACTGGTAACTAATTGGCTAATAACATTGAAGGGTAGTGGGCGATGGAGGGGTGGTGGGGGTCGTGCAGGTTATAGGGAGGAAGGAGGTCAGAGCGAGGGAGGGACACACTAAAAGGACTGGTCAATTATTGATGAAGGGAGGGGAGGGGGAGACAGCACACACAGGCTGAAGGGGTTACATTTCACGTTACATCACCACACTCTCCTCTTTCTGATGCCCAGGCCTGGATCCTTCCTCCCCCTGTACTCTTCTCTCTCACAATCCCCTCCTCCTCCTTACACCCTCCCACTGACTTCACCTCCCAAGAAAACCACACCGTCTTCAGCCAGCATGGCCATTAACCCATGACGGTCCACAAGAACACAGACCCATTTACCCTGATACTCGTAGCTCTCTCTTTCAGAGATCTCTGTTCGTGTATGAGTCTGTAAGAGAGAGAAATGCTTTTCTCTACTAGAGAAAGGCTAGACATGGAAAAAGAAGGCGCGAGTTAGAAAGGGTGGTGGTATAGAGAGAGGGTCTTTGAAGAAATCCTACACCCTGATGAGCTAGCGTGACACCGGCTCTTGTCCGATCACCTCATCATTAGAACAACACAGAACAAACAAGCAGGTGTATTGTATCTAAATATCAACTATTTAATAGTGTTGTAATATTCAGAAATTTGTTTGTTGTTTGTTGGTATTCAAATCTCAAGTTAGTAATCGAATTGCTTTGTTTTTTAAATGATAAATAAATTATCTTTTATATTTGTCTATGTATTTTAGTGAACCACAGGGAGGATAGGTTACATATTGTCCAAATATCCCAGTTATGTCCTAGTGAGAAAATGAGGAATATCTGTCAGATATGTACGAGGTGCGAGACATCTAGTTTTAGATTGCTGAATGTCTCAATCTGAGGAAACAATAATCACCGCCCGAATGCCCGGCCAAACATGCGATTTATACCCAAATTATACTTACAATACAATTTTGTATTTGGATATTAAAACATGAGGTGATCACTTTGGTAGCCCTTTGACACCTGCCATCCAGAGAATCGACAAGACCAACACAGAAACGTTCAATTAACTGTTTGGAATTATAATAATATTTATCAAATGTTCTAGGGTTCTCCCCAAACCCTTTCCATGGTGGTACTCCCATGGGGGGCGGGGGGCTAATGGGTTAAGAAGGGTCTTAATAATTAGCAGCAATTTCAATGTTTAAACAAGGCCAAAAGACAGCAAAAAGCCTGACCTTCTAATAATAATGTGTTGGTAGTTTAATAACCTTGTAGTAATGTTTTTTCCTTATATGGCGATCCATCACCTCCAATAGCACTTGTGTGATTTCTCTGCTGCACTGCAGCTCTGCGTAACAGAGTCTCACTCAGATAGAACAGGGGATCTGAAATCCACTGGCGTCCATAAAGCAATCCTCCGTGATATTGTAGTTTTCCATTTTGTGCTATTAAATAACACTATAGAAAATTAAAAATGATCAGTTGATGTATACACGATTCTTCAGCAGCGGTCTCTGCCAGGTTCAATTCAGGCAGGGAAAGATACACAATGTGAATTTGCACAATGTGAATAGCATTTTTTCACAATGTGAAAGTGCATGTGCATGATGTGATCACAATCTCTCAAAGGAAATTATATGTTTCAGACACCACTGTAGCCTGTGAACCAGACAGATCGGCAAGCTCATGTTTTATTCCCTCATGCATATGCACATTTTATATAATTCCGAATTTAAATGAACTAATAATACACATTTTACACAATTGGTCTGGTGATGTCAGGAAATTGCACCTGTAGCTACCAGATAGATACCTCCTGTCGGATCGGTACTGTACATTCCCAGAAGCTTGTGCATGCATACAAAGCTTAAGCCAATGCGAGGATCACCTGTGGGGGGCAACAATGCGCCTAAAAGCTGTCTAAGCTGCATTTATATCTAAAAGAAGAAGCTCAGAACAAGGTTTGTTCACCGAGACATCAAGAAAGCATGGCAGACTTGCAAGAATTTATTGGTACATTTTGCTCCAAAATAAAATAAAAACAAAGCTGCTGCTAGCTGGCTTAACTGTTTCAATGAAATTGCACCGCAGCACTAGTGCTCAGGGCTGCCAACTTTCAGACATTGAGACTCACACAAATGACAAGCTATCATGCCACACCTTGTCTAGTACTTGTTTGTACTCAATTTAGGAGCTATTTTGCTGTTACTCAAATTTAGCGTATAATATAAAAATACATGATTTCATGAATCTGTCATTTTAAACATTTTAAAACATGTTCCCATGTAGGTTCTCTGAAAACTTGGCAGCCCTGCTAGTGCTAATCAAGACAAGAGCATGTGAATAAAAGACACATATGCACTTTTCTGGATGACTGATCACCAGAAAAGGAAAAACTAATTGTTAGTCGTTAATGTGAGCATATTGCCTAATTACCAGTTATTATTTTTAGGAAGAGATTTTTGATATAGGAGGAGGACAAGGAGTGCAAAGAGTTGGTTTGTGAGGAAAGATAATACATTTTACAATTTATTTCAATCTTTTCAAATGAATGTACCCAGATGGATGGTACATACCAAAAAACATTGCAGAGCAAGCATTGAGCAAGCATTGGGAAATTCGTTAAGGTGCCACCAAATGAAAATGTTAGTGGCACCAGTGCCACCAGTAAAACATTTTAGTCTTGAGCCCTGAACTGAAATGATAGATTTGGGTAGATCATATGCAGGGTTTTTCTGATCATGAGCATAAACGTGCACCGTGTGATGTGTACCATGCCTTAAACTGGCAAATTTCCGCTATTCTGTATTTCACTATTTGGCAGTTTTATTCCCGGTGCACTGTGCAGATTACAATTCAATGCAACCAGATTGGCATAATGCCGCAATTGCAGTAGTAAATGACAGCAATACAGAGAGAGCAAAGCTATCTCAAAAAAAATATATACTCAAAAGGCATTTTTGCAAGTCCAAGTCAAGTCTCTAGTCTTTGAGCTAGAATCCAAGTCAAGTCTCAAGACTATGAGAGGCAAGTCCAAGTCAAGTACCAATTCTTTGGTCCCAAGTCAGGGTTAAGTCTCTTTTGGTTGTTAATAGGCTTGCTCTGATACAATTTGTCATTACCAAAAGTTCTTTAATTCTTTAATCTTTCTTTAATTAAAATAATTTATTTTTGGCTGGCCCATTTCCAAACTTTGTAAAACATGAATACAGAAAATGGATACATACAAGACATACATACATGACTGAATTGTATGCGCTGTGAGTAATATACTATTTTCTTATAAAGTTCCCTGAAAATATATAATTACATAACTTGATGCGATGCTGCAATTAAACAACTTAAATGTGCTTTAAACCATCGCAGTTTCGTAACGTAAAGGCTCAGCTACACCAAGGGTCTGTTCTTCTCTCTTCTGCTTTTACAAATGGCATATTATGGTACATTATCACTGTTGCACAGTGAGAAAAAAATTTACAAAGACAGAAAATTGCCGCTGTAACCTGCAAGCTGCAGACAGAACAAAAACTAAATTACACCATTGTAGCACTGCAGGCTCGAAGTTGCAACAGTTTTGGTCACATATGCTTCAGAAATTTAATCTATGCAACCTCAAAATAAAATTGTTCAGTTGCAACCTTTTTTCAACGATGTTCAACGTGCAACGTCCCTTCACTGTATGTGCGCTACTTACATAGTATGTACCATATTAATTCACCTTTATTTGTATTTCTTTGTTGGTAAGTTGGTACAAGTGCATTAAATGAAACCAGTTCAAATTAAATACAAAAAACCTTCCATAGCAAGTTACCGATACATCCTCAACGTGAGTGAGGGCTGGTGCTACCATTTCAAGTTGGTTGGAGTGTTCCCGGGGAATGTACCAGTTTGGTGGGGGTGATTATTGCTGAATACTTTATAATTGGTGCACCCCAATGTGTACCATTGTGAATGTGGACCTCAGTCCTTGTGACAGCAACCCGCGGTCATTTGCTGCATGTCTTTCCATCTCTGTACCATACTTTCCTGTCTAATCTCTACTAAAAAAGAGGGATGAAAATGCCTTAAAAAATCCTACAAAAAAACATATGCAGAATTGTTAGCACTTAACTTGTAGCCTGGGAACCAGATGAATGTTTTATTTGCTCTTTCAAGATGGTCTGACCCCCTTCTGTTCCGACAGATTTCCAGATGACTTGCCTCAGGTTGGGCCAATCAGAGGATCAATCGTAAACAACCAAGATGGCTCTAGCGGCGTAGCGATGTGGAACGGTCTTAAATCTGGTACCGTGAAAGTATATAAACAAACTGGATGGTATATTATTATATAAGAAAGTCTGCGCTATACTTCCCACAGGAATTAGTAAAAACCAATTGCAATACAATTACATTTACATTTAGCAGACGCTTTTGTCCAAAGCGACTTATAATCAGTACATTTGTAATACATTTGTGGGGTTTGGCATGTGGACAGTTGGAGGTGGGGATCGAACCACCAACCCTCCGGTTAGTGGATGACCCGCTCTACCCACTGAGCTATGACGTTTCGATGTGTCACACATTTCATTACTCTGGTTGGTTGTAGGGCCGTCCAATTGCGTCAAGAGGCATTTTGGTCTGCGCCCGTTAAATAATGCTTCATGGAAATCTTAAATTAACTGAGAGGACTAACACACATTTGAGAATTGGTCAGGCTACTGAATATTAATCTTGTGGAAATATAATTTCCATAAATTTAAGTTTAATGTTATTTAGTAAAGTATTGAAATATGTCTGTTATTGTACTTTTCAGTCAGGAGGCTATGCTGTATCTATGTGTAGGCAGAGAAAAGGACAGCGATGGTGGTAAATAAGTTTTGGTCATCGCAATGACCGCCTCCATTTCGTAAGTATAGGAGTATAGTAATGTTTTTGGCAGTAATGGTGTTTTGGCCATTGTTTAGAAATGGTCATTATGGGGTCATTATGGGGTGGCATTGTTCTGTTTGAACTGAAAAGGCGATTCTAATGCAAGATCTAGAAAATGTTCTGATTTGAATAGCCTAGGTTACGATTTATGTTTATTTAGGACCTTACATTTCTGATAAATGTACTTATTTCTGACAAATGTACTTATTGTAAGTCTCTTTGGCAAAAGCGTCTGCTAAATGCCCTAAATGTAAATGTACATTGCCAAAACAGAACCCCATGATGCTTTCTGATGTACAAGGTGTACTGCCAATCCGTCAGGATTGTTGAACAAAATGGTGTGATTGCAAAGGTACAGGAGTGCATCTCTCCGAATAATGTTGATTCACTCTGTAGATGATTGATGAATTTACTGGAGCTAGGTTGGGCACACAGCTTGTGACCTGCTCGTTACCGTTGTAGAGCTAGCAAGATACACTTTTAAGCAGCAAATGTAATGTCCCGTCCATTCAGAGTTGTTCTACAGAGTGCTGCACGATGGTTTTGCTTGGAAGCCCTGTCTCCTGGTACACGCTTGAACATGGACTCATAGGATTGCATCTTTTTGTTGACCGTGTCACATCGCTAACATCACAACATCCAATCTTTCCAACGTATTTTTTTTTTTTACATTTAAACTGCACAAGTTGCTATTGAGATGTGTGATTTGTTTAATAAATCACCACAGTAGCGCTATTCGGCTGTACATGACATGTTCAGTTTTGATGTCATGATGATACAATGTGTCAACCGCAAGGGGTAACTTGGCCTACCCAGGCTAGCTACTTAGCATTGGCAAACAAACTTATTTTATACAGGCTCAACAACAATGCATGTCTGTGCATCTGCAAAGGCTTTTGAATATTGAATTACATGTTCTGCTCAAAACATGTCAAAATATGGATATAACCATAAGCATATAAAAAAAGTGTTTTGGGGACCAACTACATTTCAGTGGGACCTACTCAAATGAGGCAGTCACTACATTAAAAACAACAAATGTAATGATGGTAGGCCTATATTATATGAGGCTAATAGAGGCAAAAATGCTCTTGATTTTGAACCATCATGCATCCAACCAACATCCATCCAACCATTGTTTATCTAGCCAACAACAATGATCATCAACAATTGATTATTCAACAATCGACTTTTTAACCATCATCTAACTCCATGGCCAGCAAACCCACTAACCGCTCCTATCTTGTCTCCGACATTTGAGCAAAGGGGTGATGCATATTATCCAATTGTGCTTTGAGCATGACCGTAAGTTTTAGAAAAGCACTGTTATACAATGTGCACACCATTAACACATCCCTGTCTCACATACATCTCCGCTATTTTCAAGGCCGGCGTCTCAGCATGGAGGAACTAATTAAAGGAAGCCACGTCTCCAAGAGAGGCTGTGTGGGTGTAGAGCTACATGTGCTCATGGGATGTGGGTGGGAACACATTGCCAGGTGGGGCTGGGGAAGGTCTACATCAACGCCACAGCTCGGAGCTAGAGCTAAACACAAGTGGAGAAGCGGGGGTGAGATACACATACAAACTCAACACAAATGCAACAAGACCCTCTGTATTGCGTAACAATGCTCACAATTGAAAAAGACAACAGAAATAGCTGGTACAGTTATGTAGTACAACAAATTTCTATCATAAATTAAGTGAAGGATTTCTGTAGCATTTGTAAATATCAGCATATTTTTACAAAAATCCAAGAAACCCTAATTTCTATGAATATCAAGAAGGTTTCATTGCCTCCGTGCTTGTATCTAGTTGAAGAAAAAGTTATTGGAGAGGTATGTTTGTAGAGTGAGACAGAGACAGAGACAGACAGAGAGCACGTGCATGGGAGAAAAGTAGAGAGGGAGGAACAATGTGCCATGTGTGTGACTGGCCTTATAAACATCATCCCTGCACAAAATAACATCATGGGCAGCTAATCTACTAATCTCGCCGTCACTGACAATGTATTCAGGATCACGGAGAGAGAGATTCTTAGTGCCTCTACTCTGTTGTTGCCTAGATGACTCCGCCCCTCCCCCAATACTACCTCCCCTCCCCCTGACTGCGGCAGGCAGGCAGGCATGCAGGGCAGATGGTATACTAGCAAGCAGAATGACCCAAGCTAGCGTTCCTGCCTGGCTTGTTTTGAACCTGCAGTCCTGGGCCAGCGCTCATTTTAAATACAGAAAGGCCTTTCATTGCAGCCAGCTAGGGAGGGAGCTAGCCACGTAGCTAGCTAGCTGCCTCTCCTTTAACACACACACATGCCTAGCCCATCCTCTTCTCTGCTTTTGCATTACTTCAAAAACAAGTAATGCTCTTTTCCATTATCACCATGGAGAATGGCAAGAGGAAGCTAGTTATGTGGCTGCTTTAGGTCGCACAAGCCCCCCAAAAAAGCATAATTTAAACACAAACGCGCTTATTTGCCGAACATACGGTCTAATCTGGCACCATTTAGTGCATATATATAGCTAGAGCATAATAATGGACAATGGTGATATTGAAAATAGCAACAATGCTCCTGTCTACACCTGTAGGATAGATGGTATGTAAAGACAGTCCTGTCTAGCATGTACACAACAGTTGCATGCCGATGGGTCAGAATTACATGCAAACAATAATTGGATAAAATAGAAGTACCCTCAAGCCACATAGGAAAGCCTCTCTCTACTGCAGGGTTTGAAGTGTATACCCAGAGCTGTTAGTTTGTGGCAAGGACAAGCCAAGAGTCGTAGTTGCGCTGGGAGGGGAAAACAACTGTTGCATAGCAATTGCTAATGGGTCGGCTAATTCTGGCTATGTGTTGTTGTATAACAGAAATGTGTTGGGTCGTAGGTGGCAAGTACTTAGTATTATGGTTGGAGTGCGTGTTAAGAACATTACAAAGTAAAAAAAAAAAAGTATGTCGTTTTGGATGTTGGCGATGGGTGCATTGTAATTAAATAAACGGTTGTAGGAGGAAAATTCTTGGAAAATGTTGCAAAGTTTCCAATAACTAGCTTTCTAGTTAATAACTAGAATTCTACATAATAAGCCATCACAACAATGAGTGTTTTCTAGTTATAACATCTCAACCTACAAAATGCTATGACACCTTATGGGGCGGCAGTAGCTCAGTGGACAGAGTGGGTCGTCCACTAACCACAGGGTCGGTGGTTCGATCCCCTTGATCCACCTCCTCCAACTGTCCACATGTCGAACCCCACAAATGTACTGATTGTAAATCGCTTTGGACAAAATCGTCTGCTAAATGCCCCCTTTACACATGTTAGCTGTTTAACAGCTTGCTGGACATAACACAGCTACTGTAGACATTCCCAAGCAAAGTATCGTCAACTATGCATCACCCCTCAGCAACGCGCCAAGGACTTGGTGAGGAAATTGTGTGATCATTGCAAAAATTAAAAACAAACATGATTAAGATACGTTTCCACTGAACAGGGTTTTTTTTTTTTTTTTTTACTATATCTTACTTTAACCACACGGTGAAAAATGTGATTATCCCCCCGACCAGCTGATTATTTGTAGATTCTGGAATTTGTTTGAACATGAACACAGTTCAGTGTTCCTCGTCTCCATTACTCTCCTTCCCTCCACTGGAATGAGAAACCAAAAAAAAACATTGCAGTTAAGAACCATCTCCTGCCGGTTGCCTAGCAACTTACGCAAGCAAGGCATGTGCTTGCTTGTGCGAGTGCACACATAGTGACAGAGAAAAACACACACACCCTTGCTATGTTCAAAAGACATACTTAACATTAAAGTCTAACCTGATACCCTGTATTCAAGGCTCGGAACAATAACCCCTTGTCCTTGTGATAAAGGATTACTCTCCAGCACCAACAGTGAAACTATACCACACACACGCTGTATTTAAATGTTTGATGCCGGGCCACGTGAGCCACGGGTGATGATGCCACAGCCATACCCATCTCCAACCAAACAGCAGAATGTGTGGAGAACAAAACTAGTCTACTTGTATATCACCACTGGTAAAATTGATGGCGGTGGTGCTGGTTGAAGAGAAGAGAAAATATGAGAGACGGAGCATAATGAAAAACCAGTGGAACAATGGTCACGCTTTTTGTCATGAAGAGAACACTTTCAATTTTTACAGCTGGTGAATTTAACCAGCTTATCATTGACTTCCTAGTGAAAACTGATGTGCACAATTCTAATGACATCAAACTAAGGAGGTTTCTTGTCAATTTCATAGGTCAAGCCAGTAGTTGATGACATTATGAAGTCTGAATTGACATGAAGGAAGTTTTGTGGGTTAAAATACCTGATGTGGAGTCCAGCATTCCCGCTTGACGAAAACAAGTCTGGTGTCTTCCTGTGTGTAATCACTAATCAAACAAGCCATGCCTCACAGAGCACGAGACAGACTGAGCCAAGCCAGGCCCTGGAAGGTTAACTGCAGCTCCTCTGCAGGTAGCTCTCAAGCTACCTGCTGTAGACTGCTAGTCAATGAGGATGATGTAAACAAGCTCCAACCAGCCTTGCAAGGTTTCTGTAATAACAAATAGTTGGGCCTGAGGATCAAGGATCAAGCAAAGGCCCAAAGTTTGGGCCTTTGCTTGATCCTCAATACCGTGAAGATACATCATACTGGATAAACATGGCTAGGATGATAACTTCACAGGCCAACAAGACACTATCCCTGTCTAACACGCAATCATCGAATGGCAAATCATGAAAGAAGAAATCACGTCTGTAATTGCCAGTACTGCATCTCTACTGCTAATATTCCTCCCAACTGTTATGGGTCACGTATTAGCCTTGTGCTAATTTGCGATTGGGTTGTAAATTGGCAATTGAAGGGATGATCGCCAATTCGTTTTACCGAAGTAAGTACCAATATTAGGGTGATATAAAAAAAAAAACGTACCATCAGAAAGTACCCTATAAACCAGGGGTAGCCAACACGGTGCACACGAGCACATGGTCCTTGTGGTGCCCACAGGGACCACACAAGTTGCCTACGGGCCATGTTGTAAAAATAGCACTAGTCACCATGGAGAAAAATGTTGACAATTTCTATTTCATTGTGTTGATCTTTTTTTTAATCAATAACACTCCGCACATCCTCAGAAGTCCGCAACATGGGTGTTATCCTGGACTCCTCCCGCTCATTCCAGTAACACATCAAATCCCTCACCAAATCTGCCTTCTACCACCTCAAAAACATCTCATCACTTTCTGACTCCGTGGCAGAGACCCTCATCCTCGCCGTCATCACATCCCGGCTGGATTATTGCAATGGAGTTCTGACTGGGGTGCCCAGCAAAGCCCTGGACAGGCTCCAGTATGTACAGAACTCAGCTGCCAGGGTTCTCACCCACACCAAGCCCTGGCAGCACATCACCCCTTTCTCGTTCACCTTCACTGGCTTCCGGTCAAGTCCCACATCTACGACAAGATCCTCCTCCTCACCTATGAATCCCTCTATCACCTTGCACCTCAGTACCTGACCTCCTCCACCCCTACACTCATCACCCCCCACACCAGCCGGCGGACCTTCGGCAACAGAGCTTTCAGTGTGGCAGCCCCCACTCTCTGGAACTCTTTCAAAGGGCACCTAAAAACG
Organism: Phycis phycis; assembly: GCA_900302335.1. Lineage (NCBI taxonomy): Eukaryota > Metazoa > Chordata > Actinopteri > Gadiformes > Phycidae > Phycis > Phycis phycis. Next base: position 18,850 of record OMKQ01094880.1, read on the forward strand.
TACCTATTTCACAAGGCCTACGGTCTAACTAACTTAACTAACTGTCACCTGCGTTTTTTGTTTCTTGTTTTTCTTGTTTGTTCCCTTCATATGTTAAGTGTCCTTGGGTCCCTTGAAAGGCGCTATATAAATATTATTATATACATAAATGTTATTATTATTATTAACACTTGCAATGATGTAGACTTAAAGGCAATGGCAACAAAAACTAAAATGTTTTATGAACTCTGAACTTGTCAGGAAAGTTCAATATCGCGTGCACTTGCTGAGACAAGCCAGTGAGCGCAATTCAAATGGGGAGCTAGATGCAGGTTATACCCACAAAATAAAGAAATACATGGCGGAAAAGCGAAAGAAAACTTGGAAACATTTTACGACAATACAAGTGTGTGTGTCTCATTTGCGGGGCGACTGGCGACGGCAAAGCGGCACAATGTGGAGAGACATTACCTGTCACTAGCTTCCATGCTAACGACCCGCCTGGCAGTGCACTACGGGCCTTTGGCCGGGGGTCTGCTATAAACAGTGTGCATGTAGAATCCGTCTGAATATCAAAAAAAAAGCTTGTATAGACGAAGAAGACTTAATACTCCGGTGTATGCGTACTCTCTATCTCAGCAAAGCAGTGCAATTAAAATATCTGGTGTTTTGCAGACAAAGACATCTTAAAAGACATTTGAAAATGATCTGTTTACCTGCCTGGACTTCTTTAGATTATAGCAAGCAACAAACACGTCATATCACTGAGTTGTGAATGTTTCTTTTAGATATCTTCCACTTGATGTTTAGTGAATGTTGAAATAATAGGCAGGAGGCAGAGAGCTATGTTCAGATGGAGTCTATGTACACTCTGTTTGTAGAGTGATATCAGATCTCTAGAATCTGCGCCCTACTGCGCATTTAGAGATGTTTCTGCTGGAGCAGAATGTCCACCACCAGGTGTGGCCTGTGCCTCCTCATCATATCAGGGCAGAGACGGCAGCAGATGAGATGGTGCTGCTGTGGAACAGATGTCACACAGCAGCATGTCTCTCTCCACCCACATCACTATTCCAACACTGGCTCTGTAAAGAAGAGTAGTGCCCTTTTGCTATTGGCATTTTTCGCCTTTCCATTACCAGTTTAAATGCACCAAGCTGTGGCAAGTCGCACCTGAGATGAACCATCTCCGCAGTCTGGCCAAAGTGAGCCCAACCAACATCCAAGTAGGCTGTGGTGGCGTCATCCCTGGTTGCCATTTGGAGCAAGAAATCGTCTCTCTGTAGGAATATAGACCTATAATATATAATACATAAATTGCAGGAATATAGACCTATAAACTATACACAATGCCACTCACACAGTAAGGCATTTGTTCAACAGCACAACTCGTTATTATTCATTTGTTCCTATAACTTTTTAAGCCTGATTAAGAAGAGTAATAGTAGTAGTAGATAGTGCACTGCACTGATTTTAGTTTGACAATATCTGTTGGTTAAACAACATAGCTGGTTAAAATAGGACAGATTCCTTTCAGATTAGTCTTGCTCTGAAGACTGGACATTGGACAATATTAGATAGCTGATATTCAAAACGTTTTCCCTAAGATCAAGGATGTCGTGTGGCCCTCTGGGAAATATGTGTGAAACATTGTCTAATGCGTAAACAAGGCAAATCAGAACTAAATAGTGTCTCAGTGAACTATTGAGATTAGGAAGCAAAAAAGGGTGAATACTGGATGTTAAACAAAGATTCATCATTGCAAATCGAAATATATAAATGTCTCTTTAACAAATCAATTCAGTTTCATGGAAGGCTATAATATATACCAAATAGGCTACAATAAGTGGAGGGTTGTGTCATCGAATCAAGACAAGCACATGGTCAGTTAAAGACACACATTCAAGCGGTTAGCCCTGCTGAAATTGAGACGCAAATCCCAGCTGCGTAACACAGCGAGTCAAACCGGAGTCAGGCCAGTGTAATCCAATGCAAAAAGGCTGTAGGCCTCCCCGTAATCAAGAGCTGATTCGCAACATGGGATTCAGAGGATCTCAATTCATGTTACATTACAACAGGGGGCATTTCATACAGGGAAACTGACCTACTGTTAACTGTTACAGTCAAGTAAACTATATTGTAATACATGTAAACAAATTGAGGTGAGACTAAGAAAATATGTATGGCATAAAGAGTAGCCAAACATGCTACTGCGGTAGTCAAACAGTATTATAGTACTGAAACAACAGTACTTAAGTAATGCAACATTAGTAGATAAGGGATGAAAGGAAACTTTAAATGTTTTCCTACATCAACCAAATTACCTTCCACTAACAAAGGCAGACCCTTTTGATATCGAAACGTAGTGATTTAAAGCATACCTTGCTCTTTCCTATGAGAGGGTTAGGGGGAGAATCAGAACCTCCACTAAATATTTGAAGAGCTCTGCTAGAATTCAGCAGAGCTGAATGTCTTTGCCATGATTCTGTAGCCCTGCCCCCTCCTACACCCTGTTACATCATAAGCATGTTGAAAGCTGCTCTATATTTAGCAGCCTATCCCCCACCCCCTGCACTGCTTTGCACTACTCTGTCAATGCCTGGTTTTCTCTCTCTCCCTCCCTTTCTCCCTCTCCTCTCCCCTCCCCCCACTAGGAGGGACGAGAAGGATGAAAGGAGAGATGAAGAATGAAAGAAGGGTCATATAAAGGAGGAGGGGAATGGAGTAAATAGACATGCTGTAAATAAACCTCTACACAGAGAAGTCACGTGGCATTCACACACATGCATGCATACTGGGCAGTCAGGACATGAGCAGCTCTGTAATGCCTTATCACAATTAAACTTCTGTACAAAGCTTTGCTATGCAACACTATGTATGTGGACGTAGGTACGTACAAACATACATATATACATGCGGACGCACATACATACCTACATATACACTAAAGAAGTACCACAAAGATGTGGTGGGTCACAACCATGGGGATAATGCGCTCCCCCTCCTTCCTTGAATCATTTGGTTTTTTTGCATTGCGTTTGAATTGGAGCTGAAACAGTGGGTTCACTTATACTTCAACAACTGACCTGTGGACCGGATTTTGTCCACACCATAGCCCTAATTTAATGTATATAACAATGTATATATCACAGACACAGACAGATATACAGAGACAGAGCTATCTCTGTCTCAGAGAGAGAGAGACAGAGAGACAGAGACAAAGACAAAGAGAGAGACAGCGAGAGAGCATGAGTGAGCATGGGAGAAAAATAGAGAGGGAGGAACGATGTGCCATGTGTGTGACTGGCCATATAAACATCATCCCTGCACAAAATATCATCATGGGCAGCTAATCTACTAATCTCGCCGTCACTGACAATGTATTCAGGATCACGCTTGTGGTTTAGAGTGTGGACACAATGCGGGTGTGGGCTCCATAGTGACGAGGCATAAGGGAATCTGCCTGGAGACAGGCTGCCAGTCACCTGCAGTGCCACTAGCTCCACCACCCGCCTGACAGCATCGTCACCTCCACCACAACATCCACCACCACCACACTACAGGATGGGGGCAACACGTTCCAGCGGCACCACTCTTGATCTCACCAAACAGCATTCAAAACAACATATTTCTTGAAGGGATGTCCAACACATTGTCCACTTATGTCATTATGATCATGTGATACCCTGGCTGTTTTTTATCTAAATGTACACATTCTTCTGTTTGGATATGAGCTATGAGTTTCAAGTTTATTGTCACATACTAGATAACGTACATCATTACCAGCAGTGACATTCTTGTAGCTTGGGTGAACTCAACTTAATAAATCAGCTTAATAAAAATAAGACAAATCAAATCAAATAAGTGGCAGTTTAACAGTACTGCAGTGTATTGTTGGATATCAAATGGTGTATTGACATTTGACATCAATGGATTCTTCAACCAATAAACTGCCTGGTCCACATGGAACACTTAGGAGAGCCCTGATTGGCTAGAAGAGCAGTAATAAGAGCAGCACCAATAGTGTGAGCTACATCACGTCAACCATGTGTCGGGGGTGGAGTCTGCCTTGTTAAAGACACAAACCAGCATGTAGAGTCAAATAGTTGGTCAATGGCCATTTTCTGGTACAACAGCCATCATCCATCAACTGTTGCTATGGAGATTGCTGGTGGTTGATGGGTGGGGTTCTAGGCCAAGCGCTGGTTTGCCGAGCAGCATTGTGACACCGTTTGAAGAGCAGTGACGGGACAGCAGGCTCTGGTTATAGAACTACGCTCAAGCGATGACGGCTGGCTCACTGTTCCTACAGTCTGGGTGTACCTTCAGGTAATAAAGAAGAATACTGTACTAACTACGGTGTCCATGTCTTCCTAATGCCTACAGAATGCTGCAGTTGGCCTTTGCACATGGTTTACCTACTTGAGAATGATGGTTAGTCTGCATGGGTGTGGATTGTTGACATGTGCACAGCTTGGGATTGGCTGTGTTATTGAACCCCTATACTAAGCATGACTGAACTAAACCAAACAAAACTGTGAGGACTTTCTAAAAGGACGATTGAGACCAACTAGAAACAAAACTAGAAACGCCCAACGTGCACACACACACATTAATCAAAGCATAACCTGTGACACATGAGTGACCATAGCATCAGCCTTGATCAGCCTTTTGGATAATCGACCAAATGTCCACACACACAGAGATTGTGTGGTGTTCTGCTGTCAGTCGGGCTAGCCCGCTTCTTTGAAGATGCTCCACATTATCTGGACAGACCCTCTTCTCCACGGAGGTGTGAGTGAGTGAGTGAGTGAGTGAGTGAGTGAGTGAGTGAGTGAGTGAGTGAGTGAGTGTGTGTGTGTGTGCAGCAGATATCATCCTACTGCTCATCACATTGTTTCTAGTTTCATCAAATCCCTTTCTTCTCACTGCCCCATTCCCTCTGTCTCTCCCTGCCTTATTCTCACTCTTCTTC